>JAHWFO010098252.1:673941-696080 GCA_023313115.1 Rhysida immarginata | reverse complement strand
CGTTACTAAAATTCTTTCAGTAAATGGTGGAGGCCACATGCAACATGCCACTAATTTTAGTAACTATTGTCTTGTTAATCTGTGTCTTCGTGTCTAATTTCGTATACGAATATTGCATAGAGCGCCATTCCATGCTGGTGGTGACCCTTTGAACTAATTTTTTTTTGATGGGTATGAACTTCCCATGCCCTCTTGTATAATATTACCAAGTATTATGGCTTTTGGTCCAGTAGTTTTTTTATGGCCATGTCAAAATGGAACTTTAATTATACAGACCCTGTTATTTTGCTTGATCCGTCCGTCATGAAGCGACAATGCATGAGCAACAATATGCGCGGACCAACAATATGCGGGAACCAACAATGTATATCTCATGCAAGGCAAAGTTTCTGTAACAGTAGGCCATAATAAAAAAAATTACTTGCGTTAAATTAAAATCAAATTTACAGATTCGACTGTTGTGGTACCCGTCCTACGACGGGCTTTAATACTAACAAAAGCGAGGCCAACGAGAGACAGGCCAGGCAACACCACCTCTACCAACACCTCCTAGAAAGAAAGCCTCACAACCGAAAAGCCATACATTTTTACATCATCACTAAGTCGACCAAATTTAGGGTTTACTATTGGTAGAAATACGATCAACAATGGTCGAATTATGATGTAACAATATGTGACGTTTCAGTTGTGAGACTTTCTTTCTAGGAGGTGTTGCGTCTACCATAATCATAGAAGGGAAGTAGTGAAATTCCGTAGTTCTGTGTTCCAGCGCATGATGGCACCACTGCTGTTTTGGCTCCAAGCTTATTTTCCTGTTAACTTTTATTTACAAAATGATAAAATCTAAAATAAAATATCAATTGTGCATTTATTAAACTTTATTGCCTTTTATTTTTTATAAATTTAAAACAGAATTATACTCTTAAAAAATAAATAACAGTTCATGTATAATCAGAGAAAGAGTCCAAATATTAAGAGAGCAATTTTGCAAATCTTTTTATTTGTTTTACTTTTCACTTCATTACAAACATCTCTCCTCAAATCTCTAGCCAGTAAATAAAAATTAGTCTGGATATAATACAAAATACAGGGTAAACAAAATACATTCGCTAAACACTTAAATTCTCGTTGCCACTCCTTACAAACCGTTAGTCTTTATATTCTTCATAACAATTTCCATAACAAAAAAAAAAAAAAGAAAGCAATTCGAGTCCTTTACTCGTGAAATTCAATTCCCTATAATGATATTAACCTTCGCAAAGGCACCATTCTTTCATTACCTTTCCCCCACTCCCCTCTCCCTCCAACTATTCTCTAATTTGTCAAGGGGCTTTCTACAGCTTCTTTCAGTGTCTTTGGTTCTCCCTCCCTACATTTTTCTCCCCCCCCCCCTCTAAAGGCCCCTGTATATAAGACGTCTTCTAAACCCCTATTATCACTTTCACTCTATCCAAAGTCAGTTGTTTTTTACAGAATATTATCACGCTGTGTTCATTTCTTTTTAATAAATTAATTATAAATTTAAAGAAACATTTTGTGTACCATAATCATGATATGAGAGTACTATGATTCTGCATCTATTTGATTTTTTTTTATTCAATATATTTTTTAAATATACTTACTGATTTTTCAATTGAAAAATGGAAGGAAAAATTCTGCAACCCGGATTCGAACCAGGAACCTCGACTATCATGGCCGATGCCTCTACCAATTGGGCTATCGCCAATTGAGACAGCTTGGCTGACCATGGTGTCTGCGATAGCCCAATTGGTAGAGGCATCGGCCATGATAGTCGAAATTCCTGGCTCGAATCCGGGTCGCAGAATTTTTCCTTCCATTTTTCAATTGAAAAATCATTACCTATGCTTGGAGACGCTTCTCCAGTTAATAATTATAATTATTTAAATATACTTACTTTCATTAACAATTTATTTAACTACACAACAAAGAAAAAATGAATAATATTTATTCTACAATATCTTTTAAATGAAATTAAATAAACGACTGAAACTGCAAAACAATTCCTGTGATTGGAGCCAAAACTGCAGCAGCGCCACAGTTTCACAAAACTCCCGCGGAGACAATTTCGAGTGACTGCACACTTTAATGTTCGGTTGCAATTTTTTCTACAAATATCTCATCAAAAATTGTAAACTAAATTTTTTAGTTTAGTTTTAACTCTAATAAAGAAATGTATACAACAATTGGATTCAGATAAGCATTAAATCTTCAGTAATAAAAAATTTTCTTCAATGTCAATGTAAAAGCATAAGGAAGTTTCACTACTTCCCTTATATGATTATGCCTCTACTCAAAGCATGAGCGCGAAACTTTCATACATTGTTACATCATCATACCTAGTCATAATTTAGGGCTTATTATTGGAAGAAATTCGATTAAAGATGACTACCTATGATGTTTTAACAATGTATTACGTTTCCGCGCTCAGGCTTTCTTTTTATACTCTATCCAACGAAAGAAAAACTGAGCGTGTCTAATTAAATTTTCGATTTCAATTGTTAGACATTGTTGCTAAGTAAAATTAACAATGTATCATCATACAAAAGCGGCTATTGTTAATCGTATTTCTACCAATAATAAGCCCTAAATTTGGCCGTTTGATGATGTAACAATGTATATAGTTTGCGTGCGCAGGCCTTCTGTCTAGGTGGTATTGCCTGGCCTGTCTCTCGTTAGCCTCGTAATACCCCATTCGCACTACAGCTGGGCTAGATCGAGTTGAGCTAGCTTATTCGGGCTAGCTCAGTTCAGGCTAGCTGATGATGCCAAACCATTTGCACTACATTCTAGCCTGAACGAGATTTATCAGATGCAGTACCACCAGTACTGGGTACCATTAAAACCTGAGCTTGTTAATAAGTCACTGTCATTGTTATCAGGGTAAATATTTGCATCGTCGTCCTCCATGTTTTATGTGGCCATGTCTCTCTCATGTCTTTTTTTGTGCGTGGAATAACTGAAACGGATATTTTGAAGAATGTTTGTTCGTTATTGCCCTTTCCCTCAGTCAACATGTCTATATTCCGTGCAATAAAAGAAAAAAACTGGCATGGCGCTCAGCTAGGCTTCTGATTGGCTAACAGACCATTCTGGCACCAAGCCCAGTTTTTTATTTTATTGAACAGAGTATAGAACTTAACACCTAATTTCACGGAAACCCCTGCACCATTTAAATCAATTAAGAAAAAAATTCCAAAACATTTTTCTCCCATTTAAAAAAAAAGTGTTCCAAAACCGGGTCCATATTAAATTTGAAATGGGTCATTAAAATTGAAAGGTGAACTTAAATATTGAATGAAAGAAAAGCATTTATCAAGGAACCTGGTTTAGTGGAATCTTTATGGTTCATTGGAACTTTCAGTGCTAAAATATGGCATGTAATATATCAAACTACTTGGAATGATGTGCCATGAATGAATATAACATAAAATTGTTAATAGTCGAAATCGGTTTAAAGGTGCCTGCTTTTCGTGGACCCATTATGGTTCATTGGAACT
The DNA here is from genome assembly GCA_023313115.1 of Rhysida immarginata. Taxonomy (NCBI): domain Eukaryota; kingdom Metazoa; phylum Arthropoda; class Chilopoda; order Scolopendromorpha; family Scolopendridae; genus Rhysida; species Rhysida immarginata. The sequence goes on along the minus strand of JAHWFO010098252.1, from coordinate 692,562 downwards.
TTCAATGCTAAAATATGGCATGTAATATATCAAACGACTTGGAATGATGTGCCATGAATAAATATAACGTAAAATTAATGATAATTGAAATTGGTTCCATGATTCGTGTTTTAATGATAACATTATGAAACTATTGGAAACTTTCTCTGCTAAGATGTGGCATGTAACTACTTACGCCTTATATTATCAATAGTTTGTGTTAGGCAAATTTTAACATTAGCTGGCAGCTACTCATCCTTTCAATGATATATGCTTACGTAGAAAAGCGTTGGCAATACTTTTTTGAAGAAAGATTATTAAATAGGAATGCTAACAAATTAAAGGATTCGTATATGTTCTAATCTATAGAGAAATGCTACTTTCTTCATTTAACTTTTCAGATTGTTTTATTCAGTTTGAAGTATACGTTTCCCTTAGCAACCAGAGGCTTCCTTTGCAACCTCATCTAATTCATAACAATGAAAGGCTTCCTTAGATATCAAATGCTTTCCTTTTCGTTCTCGATTTCTTTAAAATCCTATCGGTCCTGGGCATTTCGGTTGCCTGATTTGTTTTGTTTTAGCTATTAATAATACATTATTTTCATGCATGGGGACGAGTTTTAGCGCCATTGTGGCAAAAATAAGAAACCTATTTGCCTCCCATTTTACAAGGGGACATTACGACCTCGGAATTTTAGTTTAACACGAGACTTCGTGTAGTTGTAGTGTAACTTTAGGATGTTAATATACTTAAATATTAAGGCGCACTATTCAGCCAATTTTGAAAAAAGAAGGTTTAAAGTTTCGAGCACCATACCTATTAAAGTTTCGAGCACCATACCTAAGGGAAAGTTTTCCTCCTTGATTGTAAGTGATCCGATAGCTCAGACGGCAGCGTGGTTGCTCTCAAGTTATTAACATGTGAGGTGGCGAATTCGAATTCCAGTTATAACAATTTTTTTTTTACCCGAATAATTATTCAATATATTATATTTACAAATTTATTTGTAACAACCAACTTTTTCACAAAATTTTCCTTTTCTTAAAATTATTCTACTTATTTTTATTGTTACAAGTGTCTACGAAGTAATAAAGCATTTTCTGCAAAATATTTGTATAGAATCAACATTTTAAAAGCAATAAATATTTTATTTTATTTTTCGAGGTGGCGGGTTTGAAAGGGAAATCTTTGTGAATGTAAACGAGGTGTGCTTTTCAATCGATTTTCTTAAAACTTCTTGTAAAAAGTCCTCATTTATTTGTTGTGCGAATTGTCGTGGTATCTTTGTTTTCCATGCTTCTATGACAATTATCATTCTGGTTCATGTATATCATTTTAATTTAACTGATTAACATTATTACTTCTGTGTTATATTGCTATTTGCATGAAATGAATTTTTTACCCTTTCCATACATAATAGGCTATTATTGTGCTGAAAATACTTGTGTTACTTATATTACTCCGTAGACACACTTGTAATAATAAAAATAAGCATGATAATTTTGAGAAAAGCAAAATTTTGTGAAAAAGTTGGTTGTCACAAATAAATTTGTAAATATAATATATTGAATGATTATTTGGGTAAAAAAAAATTCTTACAATAGGAATTCGAACCCGCCACCTCACACTTTGACTTGTGAGTAGCAACCACATTGCCGTCTGAGCTATCGGATCACTTACAATCAAGGAGGAAAACTTTCCCTTATGTATGGTGCTCGAAACTTTAAACCGTCTTTTTTCAAAATTGGCTGAATAGTGCGCCTTAATATTTAAGTATATTAACATCCTGAAGGTACACTACAACTACACGAAGTCACGTATTAAACTAAAATTCCGAGGTCGTAATGTCCCCTTGTTAGATGCGAAAAAACATCGAATGGACAGGCCTTCTATAATCTAGTTGGCCATGCCAATGTCTTTAGATCACGGTCTATAGCAAGTTCTCTTGTAGACAAGGCCAGCTCACTCAGACAAAATGGCGGCAATAAAAGGCTGGCAGATGATAAGTACAGCTGAAATGGATTTTTTTTTCACCATATGTTATTTTATTCACAATAGTCTTCACATTAAAATATTACAATCGTCTAATTATTTAAATTCTAGTAATAAAAAATAATTCTCCTTGAAAAAGTCAGTTTAGCTTAATAAATCTAAAATACATTATTGTAATATTTTAATGTGAAGAATATTGTGAATAAAGAATCATATTATGAATTTTTACATTCTGTTTGCTCAGCATTTAAAAAAAGAGTCCATCTCACCTATATCATCTGCCAGCCTTCTATTGCCTTCATTTTGTTTGAGTTTGCGAGCCGGCCTTGTCTATAGATATAAATGGTCATCGAACTTCTGGCCTTTTCTATTATTTCAAGAAGTAAGGAAAACAGATCACGCCAGATGTCGCATAAATTTAGTAAGGCCTAGAGTGCCTATAAGGAGAGTGGCGACAACTCGGTACGGATGTTGATTGGTTAACGCTCCAGACGCCATAGTTTTCCCCAAATAGCGTGCAGTTTGCATTGCAGATAAAGAGAAATTAACAGTTTTCGTTCCGTTTTTCGTTTTATTGTGCATGTTTCTTAATTTTTGTTAATAAAATTGCATTATTCAAGTTTAAAAGATGTGGTTTTATTAGATTCGCTTTAAAATTAACGATCGAAATGGCGAAGAGGGAAGTGAAAAAATATTTTTTCATAATAAAGTATTTATTGTTTTACTGTTGTTCATAAAAATGTAAATCTTACAAAGTAAAATGATTTTTTAATGATACAATAATAGATAAATATTTCAAGGAATGGTCAAAGGTTTTTAATTTATAAAATTTGTTTTTAATTTATATAATGTCAAGGAATTTTTATTCAAGGGTCATTCGGGCCCAACGAGCAAATTTTTTAATCTTGAAAAATTTAAAATAAACAGTAAAACCAATAGTAAAAATAACATTTAATAAACAAAACATATTCAAGTTATGTATTATATTCAAACGGAGACAAATTTTGGGAAATGAAACTTGAAATGTAAGTACAATATGTTTGTATTTTATAGATAGTTTGTAGCATCAAAATTTATTTTTCAGTTGTTATTTAATTGCTAAACAGTGAAGTGATCAACGAGGCCTGATGACGAGCGCGAAAACTTTTCCCAAGTTTTTGTCTCTTTTAACACCTAGACGCAACTATTATAATTTTGGTTCATATTTTTTAATTTGTTTGCAACTTGCAAACATGAGTAAGTGACGTTAGAACAATTCCACGATAAAAAGAATGTAAAAGTTAATCTAAATTTTTTCTTAAAACTAATTATCGATAATTTTTGAGAATGTTTTTTTTCAGCTTTTTGTATAAATATAAAATGTGTACAGACTGCTTAATATAAACTCTTTTGTTATTCGCTATTAGTTTCCTTTTTGTTGAAAAGGTGAAAAAATCAGATTCTAAGAACTTGCTATCAGCTGATCAAATAATCACATTTATTATGAAAATTAAAACGATAATGTGCTTCTTTTTTTAACCTCCCTTATCTAATATACAAATAAAAGCTTGGTAGGCTAACCAGCATTAGCCATCATTACATTTCTTCTTAATACGCTGAAAAATATCGTAAATTGTACCTCTGCTAATTCAATCGTTGGGAAAAACATGGTTGGTTGGTTGGTTTATTAGAAATTTTGGCGTCGACTACTAAGGTCATTTTGCACCTTTTACACAAGTTATATCAGTACGCAGCCCGAGCCAAACACAAAAATCCATGCCCACGGCGGGATTCGAACCCACGATCAGGTAGACTCACGAACTAGAAAGCCTACGCCCTAGCCCTCTCGGCCAACTGGCCGGCGGAAAAACATGGCCGATGGCCCGAGTTATCGCCACTGTCCTTACAGGCACCCTAGTAGGGCCGACTGTGACCTACGATATAGAAATTTTATTGAAACTGAAAATGAAACCAAAGTTTCTATCTCCCGATAGGGTGGCGCTGCAGGCCAACATTTAACGCCATTTTTCAACACCCTAAGGGGAGCTAGAAACAGTGGAGCTCGACCATTTATATCTATAAGCCGTGCTTTAGATAACAGGGAGTCATTAAATTCCCGCCAATTTCCATTTTTAGCTAGGGAATTCAGACCAGGCTAGGAGCCGCAGAGTTCGCAATGGACTTTCTGCGATCAATGCGGCACCTAGCGTGATCTGGATTTCCTTAACGTGTTTATTTATTTTATTTATTTAGTTGATGCCCAAAATTAATAGTGAGCTATGTAAAGCATTCAATAGTTGGTTTATCAATTATTTATTTAAAATTTTATAGAATACATTAATTTCGGCAGTATTATGTCAATAATTCCGGCTGCATTGAAACTGACAATGAAACTAAAATTTCTGAAGGATGGGTCTAATACGCTACGGATACTACACGTAGCGGATAATTTATTGCTGACGCACGTTTCGGTGTTATACCATTTTCAAGGCTCGCATAATAATAACATCGGAAGAATTAATTTTGTTACTATTATGCGAACCTTGAAAATGGTATAACACCGAAACGTGCCTCGGCAATAAAATTAATAGTATCTGTATCGTATTAGACCCATCCTTTATTTCATATTCACAAAGATAGTAGACTATGGAAATCATGGATAAAACTTTTAGCTCACGATAGGGCGGTATTGCAAGTGTTTTTAGTCCGATTGTATATGCAGCGCTATTTTTCAAAGGAGTTCCCGCCCTATCGGGAGCTAAAGACTTTAGCTTTATTTTTAAGTGGAGTCTGATGACCATCTACTATCTAAAGAGAATGGCCATGCTCGTGTTCCCATCGCAGCTAGCCTAGAATGCATGTTGGCCAAGCTATACTCTGTCCAACGAAAGAAAAACTGGGCGTGTCCAGTTAAATTTCCAATTTCAATTGTTAGCGATTGTTAATTTTACTTAGCAACAATTTCTAACAATGGAAATCGGAAATTTAATTAGACACGCCCAGTTTTTCTTTCGTTGAACAGAGTATAGCTCGACGTCTCGATCTAGTTTAATCTACTAGCCCCAGTCAATCAGAGGTATGCCTCCTACAATTGGGCCTTACCACAGCAAGTTGCAAGCTTTTAAACGAGAAATGAATAGACATAGGCGCTCACCAAGGAACGCGTCGCACTCTCCTTTGATATGTCGTCAATCCCGTGTTTTTTATACACCAACTCGATTGGACCGCAAGGGGGGGGAGAGCAGTAACCCCCTAATAACCGACGCTCAAATCACACAATAACTGAGAAAGCCGCTACGATTTCCCCTTTATTCACTCCCAAATATTAGCTTGATGTGCAACGATACCCTCCTTTTAACCATATGTATGAAATAGTACGATTTAGTATGCTCTTCTCTAAGTAGTTTTCGGCCAACCACATGTGTCAAGCTTTGCTTCACAACGTATGCAAATTAGAACTATCTAATTTTTTTTTTTTTTTTTTTCCTTAGCGATGCTTGCCTGCAAAGCGTCAACAACCATCGCTCTCTCTCTCTCAATAATCCCTCATTCCCTCCGGATTTGTTGAGGCTCATATACTGAGAAAAGCTGCCCCAACAATGTTTGTCTAAGATTCCACAAACAATTGCGGTAGCTTCCCTCAGATAACTTTAAAAAAAAACAATGCTACTCCGAACAATCGGAAAAATATAACGTACGTACTAAAAAAAAAAAAAATTTCCAATACAGCAAACAGCTTGTTTTTATTTAGCAAAAAACAAAATTCCACACACTCGATCCATATTCGTACCCAAACACATCACAAAACACTCACCCAACTACCACAAAACGGTCGCTACAACACTCATTTATTCAAACAAATACACTTAAAACAGAAATTTGCATAAACGACACCAACCAACTATAAAACGAAAACAAAATACAAAACGAACTCAAAACACACACTGACACCAGAGACAAATGAAGAAAGAGACTGGCAGTGACCTCCCCTCTAGTGGTGCCTTCGCGCCGCCATTACGGGATTGGCAAGAAACGCTGATCGCCGGAGGCAATGCATGTGAATTAATCGCAAACAATTATTTTTTATAATATCTACCCAAGATATCTGGATGAATTTATTATGGGACCACCAGAAAGACTTGCTCTATTAAACAAAAAATAATCATCCAAATCGGCTTATCCGATAAAAAGTTATTTGGTGATAAATAAAGTTATTCTTAAACATAAATTTAAAAAAAAAGTTTAAATGGAAAAGGAGGAAGAGATTATATTAAACAATTAACAAGGAAAATTCTCCTTTATAAATATAATTTGAAAGTTAATAAAATAAAATATTCAGTTCACTAATTATAATCCAAATTATTGTTGATTTGTACGAGATGTACAAATTATAATCCCCCCCTTCTAATATCTAACTGGACGAAATTCTCATACATATTGGTCAAATCGTTTTTTTAAAAAAGATCTAATACTTCAGTTCACAAGAAATTATATTATTAGTTAATTGCTTATCACAATATTTGGATTAATAAACTGATTATTTTATTGAACTGAGAATTATTTCTTCCTTTTCGTTTTTTTGTTAAAAAAAAACAGCAAAACAAAACAATTTAAGTACCTTTTCAAAAATATTTTAGGTTACCAGGTTTTCTTTTAATTTAAAATTTTACAATCAATTAGTTAATATTTGATAAATTATGTTAGGTTTGTTTATTGATAGCAATTAAACTTTTAAATATCCTTCCAGTTTAAATGTCCTGCCTTGACAAATATTCCATTATTATCAGATTAACAAATATTAAAATTGCATTTTTTTTTTATTATCTTAAAACAATTTTGTGACGCAGCTTTTAAATTTTTTTATACATGTAATATAAACATCTGATATTTCAGTAAACATAGGTATAAACGTTTTTATTGTGATGAATACATTAAAAAAAAACTGTCACGAAAGAAATAAGCACCAAGCTCTTACACCCGTGTATAATAGTTATTTCAAAGCTAAACAAAAAAATTAGAAAACGAAACATTTGCGCTGTAGATTTCCAAAGGATGACATTCTTCGAAATACATCTTTTATTTCGGCAACAAAATTATACAGCATTTTTTATTAAACATTAAATTAATGACAAATTGATTGGCATTAAATTTACCAGGTTAAAATTGAGTGCAGGGCACAAAACATTAATTCATGTGTAACTCTGATGAATATAATCCTGAATCCATATCAGATGACGCGTCTCAATATTATCCAATCCCCGATATTAAAATCTTGTCAAAATATTGTGATTCGGCAGGATTCGTTTCTAGGTCTGTAATTAAATCTATAATGTGCATTCAATGTAAAGAGGCGTTGAAAGAGCAATATCAGAGCTACCACAGCCTTAATTTCATTGAGAAAAAAAAATAAGGAGGCCTTATCACACCATCGAAAGATGTAGTATACCTGTGCAAACTTTCCGAAAAAATCATTAGGAGTGAATTTTATAATCTAGGAGAGCAAAGAGCAATGAAATTGAATATGCCTATCAAAATTCTAGCAAAAACATTACATTTTATAACCGAAAACAAAATTAATATTTTCACTAATTTAACTCACCATTCATTTGAATTGAGTCCTTCTGACGATCATGTGCTTCGACTTATTAGACTTATTGTCATCACATACTGTAATATTCGATATCACCACGAAACCAAGCAACTGACAGAAAAAATAAGTGGAGAAAATATACGCAGTGTCTTATCACGACTTATTATATTTAAAAATCAATAAAGAATACATCAATTTAAATTTTTTGTGTAACTGAAGCTATTTTCAAAACTCCATTGGTAATACTGTATGAAGAGGCTTCAAATTTACTTTTTATTTAGCAATACACATGAAAATATTTATTAGGTATTAAGCCTGATTAAGTTATAAGAATCAACTTTTTTAATAATAAAAATCAGTTAAGACTGAAAAAATAAATTCATCCTTCCTCTAGATTCATTTACTTTCACCATGGATGAAGAAATAACTTTGCTTCTTCAGTTTTCTTCATCTATGCTTTCACTTGTCTCTGGCTAAGCCTCCATTATTACAATAACGATAGGAGTTGCGAGTTGTACGCGCTCTTTTAAAAATTCGTAAGGTATTGAATCAGCTATTGAACGTCATTAAAAGTATACGTTATCGTTAGTTAATGCAATAAAGGTTTAAAAAAAATCAGAAAACAGGTTACGCTTATTAATTAACTTTGTCACATTCATTTTTCAGAAATATGACCATCAAAGTCCTAGCTCGGCCGTATCAACTTTTCAGAATTTTTCGTGGGCCCCTTCAAGTCGAATTCACGTGTTAAAACTGACTGTAAGAATACCAACATAATGGTATGTCACATAACAATCGATTTGTCAAGAACGAATATATTGTTACTTTCTGTTCATCTTTTAAGCATTATTGACATCGTCGCGCACACCCGATATTGCTCAAGTCTTTATCTTTCTATATATACATTGAACGACCAATTTATTAGAGACACCCCGCTAATAGCGTGTTGCGCCTCCTTTAGCGACGAGAACTGCCTGAAAACGTATTGGCATGGATTCAACAAAGTGTTGAAACCGTAGCGAAGGAATAGCAGCTAGGCTAACATCACAGCGTCCCGTAATTGGTGCAGGTTGGACGGTAGGGTGGAAAGGCGTCGGATAGTTCTCTCCACTTCATCCCATAAATGATCGATCAGGTTGAGATCGGGCGACCGAGCTGGCCACTGAAGCAGATGGAAGTCCGCGTCATGTTCCTCTAACCAATCATTAGAGTACGGTGACAGGGAGCATTGTCCTGCTGAAACTGTCCGTCACCACCAAGGAACACAGTCATCGTGAACGGGTGCACCTGATCGGCAACAATGTTCAGGTAGTGTGGCGTATTCACGGATATCAGAGGACCCATTGTGTCCAAAGAGAAGACAACCCAGACCAGCACTCCTCCTCCACCCGCCTGTACGGTTGTCTGCTGACAGGATGGGTCCATGGCCTCGTGCTGTCTGCGCCAGATGCACAGTTTGCTATCCGGATAATGAAGTAGGAACAGCGATTCCTCAGAACAGGCGATTTTCTTCCACTCATCCAGTGTTCAGTGGTGATGTCTGTGTGCCCTAGCAGGCGCGCTTTCCTATTTTGCGGTGACTGTGACGGTACCCGCATACAGGCCACCTGTTGTTGAACACAGCTCGGTGCAAGATGCGCCGCACCGTGTGCTCCGAAATGGGCTGGGATGCTCCCTCATTGAACTGCGCTACAATTTGTTGGGCTGTTCCCGTCTTGTTGCTGTGCCAGTCGCCGTTGGCCTTGTTCATCCACGGCCCTCTTTCGTCTAAAGTCAATGAGAACACAGGGTTAATGTTAACTATGCGCACATCGAGCGATGACTGATCATGCGACCAAGGTAAGTGAAATTTATTGTGACTAAATAGAAAAAGGGATATATATCAGTTCGTTAGAAAGGGGAGGGGGTTTCTTTAAAATATAAAATCATTTACCTTGGTCTCATGATCACTCATCGCGGGATGTGCGGATAGTTAACATTAAGCAAACTCAGAGACAAGGACGATAACGTATTTCTCGTTATCATTAGGCCTAGTTATCATTCCTCGTTAAGATTTCGAAATTGATTCGTCGGAACCGTTGGCAGTTAAGAGACAGAGATAATAATTTCGATATTATTTCATAATAACTTTATTTACGCAGGCATTAGGAAATATTAATTTATAAAATAGTAAGTTTACAAATAAACGTTTCTTCAGAAATCAACGTAAGAGTTTTGTTTTTTACGTGAAAACGTTTTCTTTTGTGACCAGAATAATGGCTACCGCACACGCCGGAAATAAAGATATAAGTCATCCAGTGACGTCACAATACGCATGCGCGTTAAGCACTTCTGACAAACTGGACTTACCTGTTATTCTAGATTACATTGGGATGTCACTGGGAGGCCGATCCATTTTCCGTGAGAGGTGTCTTTAATAAATTGGTCGTTCAGTGTATAAAGAAGAATGTTTGTGGGTTTCTGGGTTTGTTTGTTTCTTATACAAATCTACTGTTTCATTCCGATCTTGATGAAATTTTGCACACTTGATCTTCAAAGCATGAGGAAGTTCACTGTCTACCTCAGATTTCGAAAAAATAATAACTATCGATAATAAATTGATATTCATAACGATGACATTGCATATTAATAGGAAATATCTCATGATCAACAATGCAAGTGCTGAGGCAGCATTATGATCTGAGGAATGTTTTGCATTATCTGCATGCACTCATCATTGTAGATGGCAATATGGATTAATTTAAGTATGTATATCAATCCTTGCTGACCACACATACCCAACAGTTTGTGCAACAATAGTTATCCACAATGGTATCAACACTCAATTAACAAACACTCTGCACGGAGCAACAATATATATCTCATGACCAACAATGCAAGGACAGTTATGAACAATGGTATCAAAACGTAATGCGCCAACACTATGCAGGGATCAACAATATAAGGTCCGACACACAAAATTAGAAACAAGACATTATTGTTCTTTTTCGAGTGTTATTTATTTTTAAAACAGTTCGTAATATGAATAATAACGAAAAAAGAAATGGAATGAAATTATAATGTGTATTTCAACTAAATATTTAGTTAATTAAAGATATGATTGATCACTTTTACAATCTAGAGCATGTTTTCTGTCACAAAGTAATAGAAACTTTTACATAAACTTAAATTCAGTGACCAATAAAATGTCCATGTTTCTTTAACAACTTGCATATTCTGCTTTTCATAGTGACAGTTAGGTTTTGGAGGGTTTCTAATGTAATTTGAGGATTCTTCTTGCAATTCACTAGTTGACGTGAACTGATTTCCAATTTTGTACACAGTCCTGGCCATCATTCCCCACAGGTTTTCGATTGGGTTCAGGTCAGGACTGATCAATGGCCATTCCAGAAGTGGTATAGTTTTGTTTCTGAACCATTCTTTGGTGGACCGGGAGACGTGCACGGGAGTATTATCTTGCATATTGTCCCCCAATTCTTGTATGTGGTTTCATGTTGCTTTCCAGCATCAGTTGGTACTTTTTGGAGTCCATCGTTTCACTTATAATGGCCAATGGCGTTTTTCCTTCAAACGCAAATCCGCCCCACACCATCAGCGATCCTCCTTCTTGGACTCGTTTGGAAAAGACACGAATTTCTCTTCTTAGATCATGCCAATAACAAGATTAAATTTCTTTTGGTCAGTAAATATAACAGATTTCTATTCTCTTTCCCATGACATGTTCATTTCTGCCCACCTCAATCTTGCTTCAATATGTCTCTGCTGAAGCTTTGGTTGTGGCTTCATTTCTTGTATTTTGCATTATCACTTTGTTTCAAGACTCGAAGAACATCCTTTGTTATCCTTGACATCTGATTATCTAATTCCGCTGCAATTTGACGACTTGACAGGTTCTTTGTCGTGGCTAAATGAAAAATTCTTCGTCTTTCTCGAGATGTTGCTACAGATTTTCGTCCAGAATTGGATTTTCCAGCCGCACTTCGTTGACCATTCAAGAACTTTGAAATCGTGGACCTTCCTCTGTCCAGCCGTCGTGCAATCTCTGGTCGTCAATTCTCTATAGCCCAAGCGTCAATCATGTCCTTCTCCCGAGCAGTTAGGTCCTTATTGCGCCCCATTGCAAATATCAACAGAGATGTGAAACAAATTGTCTTATTTCCTGAATAATATTAACCTGCTCTACCCCTTTAAGTGAAATGATCTTGCCCATACTGTTTTCCAATTTGCATAGCAGTTATTTCTTTAGTGTTTCTAATATTTTGTGACAAGAAAATACGTTCCAGATTCTAAAAGTGACAGACCATCTCTTTAATTACATAATTATTTAATTAAAAGTGTGTCATAATTTCGCTATAGTTCAATTCTTATTATTATTCATGTTACGAGCTGTTTTAAATATAAATAACACTTGAAACATTACAATAATTTCGTGTTTCTAATTTTGTGTGTCGGACCTTATATCTCATGACCAACAATGCAAGGCTAAGTTTGTGCAATATAGATAAGGCTCAATTTGTAACAATGCATAGAATTCCTCTTATTCAGGATTTTCTTAGAATTGAGAGTTCTTAGTACTTAACAATTTCTTGAAAATCTTTAAAAATGATCAGTAACTGGAGATAATGGAGAGTTAGCAGACTATTGAGAAAGAGTGGAAAGACGACAGAGGAAGCACTCCTTTAGCTCCGTGCTGTATTGAGCAAATGGTGAGCATGTCAATAGAAGAATGGCGACCGCTGGAATACAAAAAGTGATGAATGGCCAAGTTTTGCTTCAAGACATCGAGAGCAGAGTGAAAATTGCAACAACATCAAGTGTGCATCTAAAGTAAGAGTGCGTGACATACTCAGAGAGGTCCATCCATTGTGAGCATTTAAAAAAATTTTGGGTATTGGTCAGAGACTCTGCAGTTAAAACAGAAAAGACTATACGGGCATTGCTGAACAACGGGAGTTTCGAATAGAGCAAGAAAAATACGAGCTTCTAACATCAAAGGCAAGAAAAAGTTGTGTCCAAAGTATCCAGTGATATTCCCCGGTGGTGAAGATTGAGATTATTTTTATCTGAGTTAATTGAAGAAAAGCTTAAATGAAGTCCCGGTATATCATCTAGAATTCCTGTTGTTCGGATTTTTCATAGAATGGATTGTCCCTTCGTTCTGTGTTGTATTGATTGAGTTATTATTTAACCAATTTGGAGTTGAGATTTAACTTTTTGAAATTGTTCTGTTTATCTGCAAGTGTAATTATCCCGAGCAACGTCGGGTCCTTTGATAGTAATCTATATTATTAAGTAGCGGAAGAATGGAGCTAGTTATTGGTTTTATAATGTCCGGCCGTCCCCTTCATAATTTCTACATTTTTTGAAGTAGAAGGTTGAAATTCGGAATGTAGCTTACTATGGGCATTCCCACCTTCACTATTTAGTTTAGTTTTGATTGGTGCACTGGGGTCGGAATTACGGGGGTGAGATTCAGAGAGGACAAAAAGATCTATATGCTATTTAGGTACGTAAATGAGTGACATTCAGTATAGAGATTCCTCTAGGCAATATCTACATTACTGTAAAGTTTAGACCCAGTGGGGTCAGAATTGCGGGGGTGGTAGGCACTTGATCGTTAGAATTATGGCAACATATGGCATGTGATATGTCATTCCATCAGAAATGATGAGAAAGGAAAGAAGTTATCAGGTATTATACATTTTCTACACTCTATGTTGGAGAAAATCAATTTTTTGATTAAAAAACTTGGGATGAGGAAAAAAGTGCAGATAAAGGGGTAAAAATACTTGTAGATGACCGTCGTATCTGCTACGTGTCTTACCCTTCTCGGGGGAATAATTTCCTATTAATATATGTATTAATGTATTTCTTCTTCACTGCTAAAGCTTCTCCTTGGAATGTTTACAACATTTTATTTATAAAGCACAACTTTGCCCTACATTGTTGGTCATGAGATATATAAGGCATGTTCAAATGAAAGTGATTCAAAGGGCACTGAGACGGATTAAATGAAAGTATTAATATTTACCTTTGTTTATATGAAAGAGGAACATCTTATAGTCACTATTATAGACGCGCAGTCCTAAAAAAGAATCTCCACGTAGCGCAATACAGGACTACTACTGGGGCCTCAGTCGGCTAATACCGTCCGCAAAAAAAGTCTGTTTTCTGCTGCTCTCTGAACCATGCCCGAATGGCGTCCTTAACCTCCTCATCATTGGTGAATCAGAAACCGTCGACCTTTCAGTGCCTTCTTTAAAGAACCAAACGTATGAAAATCACATGGTGATAGGTCCGGGCTGTAAGGAGGGTGTGGCAGAACTTGCCACCGCATTTTAGTTATTGCTTCCTGCACCAGTCTCGCAACATGTGGCCTAGCATTGTCCTGGAGGAGGATCACTCCATTACTGAGCTTACCAGGACGCTTGTTTTTCACAGCTTGACGCAAGTTCTGCAGTGTGTTGGTGTATGCGATAGCATTAATACGGGTTGTGGGTTCCATAAACTCCAAAAGTAGAGGGCCGTCGGAATCAAAAAAACACGTAAGAATAACCTTCCCGGCCTTACTTTGCGACTTGAATATTTTGGGCCGTGGTGACGATGGATGCTTCCACTGCAATGTGGATACCTTCCCGGAGGGTTCCCAATAATGGCACCAGGTCTCATCTACCGCGATAATCATCTTCCAAAACTTTTCCCCCTCACGACTGTAACGTTCCAGATGATCCAAACAGCAGTCGAAACGCAGCCCTTTGTGCTCTTCCGTGAGCATTCGGGGTATCCACTGACAACAGACTTTGCCATATCCCAGACTTTTCACTACACCATATGCGTAACCAATACTGACGTTGTGTTCTGTTGTACTACTCTAATAATTCGTATGCTGATCCGCCTGTGCTCACGAATTGACTTATCCATGTCTGTCTTCAATTGATCGGTGATGACCACGTTTGCTTGGCCCGGACGTGGTTTATCAGCCGTTTCCACACGACCATCATGGAACATTTTGGCCCAACGCACATTTTTGCTTTCAAGACACATGCTTCTCCATAAACATTCAACATCCGAGCATGAATGTCAACTGCTGTCCTCACCTGTCAGAAACATTATCACCGCTCGTTGGTCAGTTTTGGACGGAAATTTGAAGGGTCCATTGTAACTTCCTCTGTTTGCCTCGTGTCTGCGCTCTCACGTGCTCGCGCGCCACAGCCCGAATCACTTCCATTTGAATACACAGGGTGTCTCAAAATTAAATGTACAAACTTTTAGGGGAGGTAGTATGGGTGATTCTAAGCAAAAAAGTTCATATGAACCTGGGTCCAAATTTGAACGCTAACCTGAAGTGAGCCTGAATTGGTGACACATTATGTGTAAGCATATATTATTTTTTCATATTCAATTGCTAAAGTGTTTCTATGTTACCATCTACTATTGAAGCAAGCGATTAACTACTAGTAATTGCAATATGTCTCACAGCATTTAGTTTTAGATACTATTAAGCGTAACAGCAATATGCTCTTGATACAAATAAGCTATGGAAAACAAAAGGTCTAACAACTCGTAAGGAGTTGGTTGATATATTACACGCCATGTCTTACACTTACCAAAGGTAACATATAGCCCGATTAAAACATGTATTACTAAACAATTCCGACTATCATTATTTACGCGTTATATTTACTCATAACACGTTATTACGAGTTGTTTGATATACGACATGCCATATTTTAAAAGTTCAGACAGTAACTAATGGTATCAAATTGTACCGTTAGAACATGTGCTACTAAACGAACAGTCAGTATCATTATTTACTCGTTATATTCACTTATGACACGTTGTTACGAGTTGTTTGATATATTACCTGCTATATCTTAGCATTGAAAGTTCCAGTAGTATCATATGGTACCATTAGGGCACGTGCTACTAACCAATTCCCACTATCATTATTTACGCGTTATATTCACTCATAACACGTTGTTACAACTTGTTTGATATATTACATGCCATATCTTAGCATTGAAAGTTCAAGCAGTACCATTATGACACGTGCTTATGACACGTATATGGTTCATATGATATCATATGGTACCATTAGGACACGTGCTACTTAACTAATTCCCCCTATCATTATTTACTGGTTATATTTACTCATGACACGTTGTCAAGAGTTGTTTTATATATTACATGCCATCTCTTAGCATTGAAAGTTCCAACAGTACATATTGTACCATATGGTACCATTAGGGCACGTACTACTAAACCAAGTCCCACTATCATAACTTGCCCGTTATATTCACACATGACACGTTGTTACGAGTTGCTTGATATATTGCATGCTATATCTTAGAATTGAAAGTTCCAGCAGTACCATATGGTACCATTAGAGCACGTGCTACTTAACCAATTCTCACTATCATCATTTACTCTTATATTCACTCATGACACGTTGTTACGATTTGTTTGCTATATTACATGCCATATCTTAGCATCGAAAGTTCCAACAGTACATATGGTACAATATGGTACCATTAGGGCACATGCTACTAAGCCAATTCCCAGTATCATTATCTACTCGTTATATTCCCTCGTGATACGTTGTTACGAGTTGTTTGATATATTATATGCCATATCTTCGCATTGAAAGTTTCAACAGTACCATTTGGTACCATGAAAATACCTACTACTAAACAATTCACACTATCCTTATTTATGCGTTATATTCATTCATGAGAAATACACGTGCACGTGCCACTAGACCAATATCTGCTATCACTATTTTTTTTATGAGACGTCGTGACGATTTGTATGATATATTACATGCCATATCTGGTTATAGGAAATTGTTAAGGGGGTATCATAATGGGATTAGAGCACCATTAGAGCACGTATCTATTCCGGCTATCTCACGTTCGTATTTGTTCGTGCTCTGTCCCATAGTAATGGATTTGTGAAAACAGAGCAAAAAAGTTAATTCGTTTTCAAGTTATCGTAATAAATAATAAGCTCCGTACGAATAATAAAATTCTTTTGATTTAGAGACCGTTCTGCCCTTTCAATAATCGTCATTCACGTGCAACCTCCACGCGCATTATCTCATTAACGTTTAGAGCACGCGCAGACTCGAAACGATGTGCTCCGTTCGCGGGGTACCTCTGCTAGTGTGCTAATAAAAGCTGTTGCTCAGACAACAATGGTCACGTATCTTTTCAGTTTATTGTGTGTGCTTCAAGCCGGCGCCAACAATGGTTAAACGTGCATCAACAATGGAAAACTGTTTTCGCATCACGTTTTTTGTAGATAGATATCCAGCCTTAAAACATTATCATGTTAAAAACCTCGTATCTTCTTTCCTTTCTCATCATTTCCGAACGTATGATATATCACATGCCATATGTTGCCATAGTTCTAAAGACCAAGTGACTGCCACCCCCACAAATCCGATCCCACTGGAACAATTGGGCCTAAACATCATAGTAATGGAGATCTTGCCTAGAGTAATCTGGATACTGGATTTTACGCCTTTGCGTACCTAAATAGCGCTAAGATATGTTGCCCTCTCTGAATCCCACCCCCGTAATTCCGACCTCCGTATACCAATCAAAACCAAACTAAATAGTGCAGATGGACATGCCCATAGTAAGCTATATTCCGAATTTCAACCTTCTAACTTAAAAATGTAGAAATTATCAAGGAATGACATTATAAAACCAGTAAGTAGCTCCATTCTTGTTCTACTTACGAGGGTCAGTCAAATAAAAACCGGAAATATTTTTTTACAACTCCTTTATTACAGACAGAGTTGGAACAAGTACACTATTATTCAATGTAATCACCTGCTTTTCGATGCATTTCCGCCACCGAGTCGGGAAGGCATGGATACCTCGGGGAAAAAAAATCTTTATACAGAATTTTTTTTGTATAATGGAGATCTTGCTTAAAGGAATCTGCATACAGAATTTCACTCCTTTATATGCATAAATACACCTAGACCTTTTGGTCCCCTCTAATTTCCACCCCCAAATCTCCGACCTTAGTGGGCTAATAATAACCAAACTAAATAGTGAAGGTGCACATGCCCATACATTCCGATTTTCAACCTTCTATCTCAAAAAATGTAGAAATGATGAAGGGCACGGACTGACATTATAAAACCAGTAAGTAGTTCCATTTTTTCGCTACTTAATAATAAGCTTATAGATTATGAGCACTTGAGCAATCGTGCGTCGAAAAAGCGATTTCACGTGCGCGCTCCCATATCAGTAATGCTTAAAAGATGAACAGAAAGTAACAATATATTCCTTCTTGGCAAGTCGATTGTTATATGACATGTCATATCTTTCTATTCTTTACACTGTTTTAGCAGGTGAATTCGACTTTAAGGGGTCCACGAAAAATTCTGAAAAGTTGATACGGCCGAGCTAAGACTTTGATGGTCATATTTCTGAAAACAGTTTTTGAAAAAGTTAATCCGTTTTCAAGTTATCGTGCAAACGACGGACGGCCAGCCGGATAAACGTACAGACCAAGGGTGCATTCTTATAAGTAGCTTTTATGCTAAAGCTCCTAATAAGCTCTAAATTTTGACTTCTTAAGGTGCCTTCCCATAGCTCGCTTTTTGCTTCAAGCTTTTCGCTTTTAGCTTTTTGCGTTTGATTCTTGAAGCTAAAGCTATCCTAAACACGAAGCTGATTTGCGCTAGTTGCGTGAAGCGCTTTGATTTTAAAGCTGCTTTTCACTTCAAGCGGATATCTAGGTCAGTTTGATATTAAAGCTACAAGCAGCTTTGCAATGACCTATGCACATGCGCAGTAGATGCCTTTCTCTCAAGACTGCAATGGGTGCGTGCATGGGGTCGTGACGAGTGTATGAATACAAAGGAGAAAAGTGAAGGAAGAATTCCGCGAATTGTATTTGCTTCCCTTTTCTCCTTTGTATTCATGATTTGTTAGATGAATATCTTCAGTTTATTATTATTTCTTCTTTGAGTGTTACATTATGGTTTAAATTTTTTTATTAATTATTTATTTCTATTATTTTATTTTATTTTATTTTATTTTATTTTATTTATTTATTTA
>JAHWFO010098252.1:653648-673841 GCA_023313115.1 Rhysida immarginata | reverse complement strand
TTTTTTATTAATTATTTATTTCTATTATTTTAGTTTATTTTATTTATTAATTTATTTAATTATATTTATTTTTATTTTATTTTCATTTTATTCATTTATTATACATTATATTCATTAATGAATTTATATTCTTTATTGAATTTATTATATATATTTAATTGTTATTTTGCTCATTTTTATTTTATTAATTTGTGTATTATTTTACTTCAACTGTTTTACTTTATTTATTACTTAAGTTTATTTAATTAAGAGTTCTGTTTATTTAAATTTAATTGGTTTTGTTTTATTTTATTTATTCCATTTATTGTAGCGTCAGCGAAAATAAAAATAAATATCACGTATTGCTAAAGTGGAAATATGTTTTCAGCTTTACAAAATACTTTTACGATTAATTATCAATAGCTTATTAAAATTAAACTCCTCTGTAACAACAAACGTTTCCGTGCATTTAGAGGCGCCATGTGTTTGAGAGCTGCTTTAGCTGTCTGATTAAAAATTCTGGCAGTGTCTTCCAACCGGTCACTTATCTGTTTTACTTAAAATCTTGGACAAAACAAATTCTATAAAGAAGAGGTTTTTTTAACACAGGGTTCGTACATTTGATCGGTATAGGCCATGCTATCCGATTGAATTGAAAGTCTTATTGTTATGTTATTGTTGAAAGTCTTATTGAAGATCATCACCATCATATTTATGTTATTGTTTACCTTGAATAAATATTAAATTTCCAGTATGTGATCAGTTTGTCGTATTTCTTTTATTATTAGTTATTATTCACATAGTATTTATGTTATTATTTATTTTTTACACTCTAGTAATTTGTTGGATTCGTCCATAAATAAATAAATTCAAAGTTGTATAGTTGAATTGAAAGTCCTACACCATCATATTTATTGAATTAAAATTTTATTTATCTATTTATTTTATTTATTTTAACTTAAAATAAAGATTTTTATAGCGCTTCATTTATTTTGTAAAACTGTATGCCATATTTTACAATTTTATAGTCGAGTGTCATAATATTTCTTTGTGAAAATTTTTTATAAAGATCGGTCGATGTTGATTCCTATTAATTCAGCTTTATTGCAGGATTTTCGAGCTTGATCTAGCGATGTTTCCATGCGAGCATCGGATGGGACCCGGGATGAAACCTTTATCACCACGCCGTCCACAATCTTAATTCTTTATTATCTAGTATTATCTTCGGCTTCGTTTACCCTGACGCATTAATTATGGTTCCGATTGAATTGAAATTCCTCACCATCAAATTTATGTTATTGTTTGCCTTGAATAAATATTTAATTTTGTCGTATTTCTTTTATTATTAGTTATTATTCACATAAGTATTTAAGTTATTATTTAATTTTTACACTCTAGCATTATTGTTTACCTTTTAGTTTTATTTTCTGTATGTGAATAGTTAGTTGTTTTTCTTTTATAGTTATTAATTACAAGAATTTCTCTGAACAAGAACGATACTGAAGCAGTTAGGTGTGGTAAATGTCCGGTTCCCGCTGTAAACATACTGTAAATATCGTAGGGTTTTTTGATATGTAAAATGATATCGATATTCAGAATGTCGATAATATTCGTATTTAGTATTATCAAATAACAATTATTTTAATTTTCAAGTTTTTTTACGTTAATAGTTTATGGTGGAAATAAATATCAATAGTTAAACACTAGTAAATTAAAGCAAATTTTATTTTTCAAAACCTGCATACATTTTATAAAATGCACGTCTCATTGCCACCATCATAAAAATTATAAAAGTTATAAAAAGTTATAAAATGGGCCAATGAAACGACAGAAAGCCCAAGGGAAAGTGGGAGGGGGGGACTTAAACATAAATACAACTTAACATATAAATACAGAAAGTACTTAAATAGGTTAAAAATATTTAAACATTAAAATTTAATGTTAAATATATATTAAAATAAATATATTAATACCAGAATTAAATAAATATTAAAATAATAATTAAAATATAACAAATAAAAAATAATAATTAAAAAATTTGTTAATATTAGATCTCGATGATTTTGATAATATCGAGTCGGAAATATCGATATACCGACATATCTAAATTGTTTAAATATCAAGAAAATACTCAAAATGATTTTCTAAAATATCGATATATCGAGTACTTTAGCTGTGCAGAAAAATCCTACACCGAAGCATAACAGCAGTAAAATGCCTTGTTGCTGTGCAGTAAATTGCAGCAACTAAAAGGGACGTTTATTCCGGATCCCGGACGTTAATAATAACTGGTATTGATTTTTCTTGCGGGGGGGGGGGATGGGGTGGGCCACCCGAAGGCGATTTCCTTATAATTTGCCAGACAATTACAATTAACATTTCAACTCCAAAACTCCTTATTCAACGTTTTGTTGTAGTTTAAATATGGTGAGGCACACGTGTTAAGGATCTAGGTGGATAAATGAGAGATTTGTTTCCTGAGGAAGATCTCAAAAAATTAAAACAATTGACTAAACGTCGAATAAAAATGAGAGTTGGATATAAAGTTTTATTCAATATAATTTACTGGCAAATTGCAATATAGAATAATAAAGCTTTTAGGAAACATGAGAAGGATAAGAAATGATATCTATAAAGATAATCAAAAAGGAATTTAAGTGATAACTTTATTATTTTTTTTTCAATTTAACCATTAAATATGTAATTCATGATTATTTTAAAGAGAATAATAATTAAATGAAAATCAATAAACAAAGATATACAGGGTGATTATAATTAAAGTTACGATTTCAAAAATCGATAATTTGAAAACTACTCGTCAGAATGACCTTATATTTTAGGAAAACAATCGTGAGGCAATGGAATTTTGTTTGGCAAAGGAAAAAACAATAGTTCCAAAATCTGACGATAGATGGCGTTGGTAGGGTTCACATTGTCTGGAGATAAGCAAATTAGTACAGATACCCTCCGATCTGTTGTGGAGCATGCCAATCTGCGCTTCCAATTAGTAGCGGAACAAGGCGGAAGGCACATCGAACAACAGCCTTAATCATCAGTAAGATGTTTCTTCCATGAAGCTCTGTTTTTTTGGCATTATCACTGCTGTCGCTGAAAACACGTATTCTTGTCTTTTCGCTAATAAATTTTTCGTAAACTCCTGAACTCCTTTTGGCTAACAACATTCCTGTTTTTCACGAATCCATTTTTGGTTTTTCCCCTGACATTACCCTGCCAGCGCCATCTATCGGCAGATTTTGGAACTATTTTTTTTCCTTCGCCAAACAAAATTACATTGCTTCAAGATTGTTCTGCTAAAATATCAGGTCATTCTGGCAAGTAGTTTTCAAATTATCGATTTCTGAAATCGTAACTTTAATTATAATCACCCTGTATATTTATACCTCAACAATTTTATAATAAACAATGTTTAAATTAGTAGAAAAAATATAACGGATTTACTAAAAAATTAAGGAAATTTGACAACAATACAAAAAACCCACAATAATTAAATAAAAATTAGTTAAGGCATCGTTATCCAACGATAAAAAGGTTTTAGCCAGCGATGCCAGACCTGGGTTTTTCCGCCCCGATCTAGGTTTTTTCTATCCCAGCGACATCTCCTGAGAAAATAAAAACCCAGAAAAAACCTAGATTGGGAAAAACCCCAGAAAAAACCCAGATAGGAAAAAAAAAAAAAAAAAAAACAGAAATAAACCCAATTTCGAAAAGTCCCTTTAGAAAACCATTCATACGTATATAATAACAAGAGACATCCCCTATTTAAATGTAAAAACATGAAATGTGTTAAACGTAAACATCTAAGCGTTTGTTATGGAAAATGAAATAATTACAATTAAGTGTATTGAACGCATAAACTAAAATATATGAATTTAGAAAATAAATGAAATTGCTTTAAAAAAAATTTATAGAAGTCATTCTGTAGATCCAGATTCTATGCAATAAAGATAAAAAGTTTTGATTAATCGTTCTACAAATCGTTGATTTGCGTTACTTTATGAGTTTAATGAATTTATTTCAGATAATAAATGATGTAATTTACAATAAAATGCAACATGAGAATTATTTTCCATTTAACATTCTGTTAGTTTTTATTTTGTGTCATTGCAAAACGAAATGTTTTGCATTCGATTTGTAAGCTATGAAGCTTTCACATTTGTATTACATATGTACAGAAGCGTTTCTTTACTATTTTTTAAACTGTTTTGTTTCGGTTTGAGATTATATCATTCCTCTAACGCAATATTTAGGGTCTTGTCTGAAGAGGTCGTTGAGATAGCAGGTAACGAAAAAAAAAAACAACAGATCTGGGTGGAAAAACTTATTTCCGGCAATACTTCCGCTGGCAACGCTGTTTTTAGCATCAAAAAACTATATCAGAGAACTATATCAATTTTATTGTGTAATAGCTAAAATTTTAAGCGACACATATAAATATAAAACATTTCAGGTTTCTGGGCTTCTGGTTTTAAATTTATAGCTTGATTTGAGATTGAGGACACAAGGCCCCTGCCAAGAGACTTATAGAATTTTTAATATAGATTAGCTAAATTTTTAAATAGCACACTATGATTAAACAAAATTTCAGGACCATTCAGGCCTTTCCGTTCACATTTTATAGCTTCAATTGTACTTGAGGCCGCCAGGGGCCCCGAGGCCTATACCAGTCTATAATTTTTAAGTAACGCACTATAAAAATATAAACTTCAAGTTCTTAGGCCTTTTTATTATTCAAATGTTAGAGCTTATTTGTGATTTGGGCTTCAGGGCCCTTGTGGAGACATAAGAGCCTTTTATCAGTTTCTCGTGTATATTAGCTAAATTTTTTAGTAAACTGCTATAAGTATACAGATTTCTAAGCCTTTTCGTTTAAACATTATAGCTCTGTTGTGTGTAGGGCCCCAGAGGAATATATAAGTTTTATTGGCCGACGGACACTTGGCCGACGGACATTTGGCCGAACGGACATTTGGCTGAACGGACATTCGACCGAACGGACATTTGGCCGAACGGACATTCGACCGAACGGACAATGGCCGAATGGACATTTCACCGAACGGACATTTGGCCGAACGGACATTTGGCCGAACGGACATTTGGCCGACGGACATTTGGCCGACGGACATATGACCGAACGGAAATTTAACCGACGGAGAAATTCATTTAATGAAAAAAAAATGTTTTCAGGAGGTTATTTCGTATAACAAATCTTATGAGACAAATCTGTTTAATTCTTTCTACTAAGCAAGCATATTGTATGAACCTATAAAATTATTCTTTTCTTGTATGTCTTTTTAAATGAATATTTTACTTCTATAAAATGAGATACTCATTAGTGATGGGCAATATTTGATATTAGATCGTGGTAGTAAAAGTTTATTCCATACATATCAGGTTTCTGTCCTGTTTTATGAGAGGACAAAAATTCTAATATCGGATAGCATCAAATGCGAAAATTCTGACAGTATCGATGACTCTAAGATATGCGATATTAAAGTATCGTCCATAGGGATGTGCGATATTCTTCGTTATCAATAAATATCGCGATAATTTGGTCCTTAGTCGACTAAAAGAGTCGAATAATTCCAATTCGATATAGTCGTAACTACATCGGATTTTTTTATTTGATTATTTCGATTCCATCCGGCGTTTTATGTTTCCATTGTTAAAGAATATTTTTATAGGTCCATACAATATGCTTGCTTAGTAGAAAGAATTAAACAGATTTGCCTCATAAGATTTGTTATATGAAATAACCTCCTGAAAACTTTTTTTTTTCATTAAATAAATTTCTCCGTCGTTAAATTTCCGTTCGGTCATATGTCCGTCGGTGAAATGTCCATTCGGCCAAATGTCCGTTCGGACAAATGTCCGTTCGGTGAAATGTCCGTTCGGCCAAATGTCCGTTCGGTCGATTGTCCGTTCGGCCAAATGTCCGTTCGGTCGAATGTCCGTTCGGCCAAATGTCCGTTCGGTCGAATGTCCGTTCGGCCAAATGTCCGTCGGCCAAGTGTCCGTCGGCCAAATGACCGGGTACCGTTGTGTGTAGGGCCTCAGAGGAATATATAAGTTTTAGTGTATAAGAGCTAAAAGTTAAGTAACACCCGCAGTAAATATGCAAGAATTCAGATCTCTGGACTTCCGGTTCAAAAGTTATAGCTTGATTTGTGACTGGGGGCTCAGGGCCCCTGTCGAGACCCAAGAGCCTTACACCAGTTTTTAGTATATATTAGCCAAATTTTTAAGCAGTTTTTTATAAGTAAACAAAATTTCAGATTTCTAGGTCTTTTCATTTAAAAGTTGTAGCTTTGCTTGTGTTTGGGGACTGTGGGGCTCTGCTGGGGCCTATATTACTTTTTTTGTATATCTGCAATATTTTTTTAGTGCCACACTATAAATATACAAAATTTGAGGTTTCTAGACCTTTCCGTTCAAAAGTTATAGCTTCAATTGTATTTGGGGCCTCGGGATCTCCGGCGGGGCCCTAGAGACTTATATCACTTTTCTTGTATATTGGTTTAATTTTTTTAGAAGCGAACTACAAATTTACGAAATTTCTGGATTTTTGCACTCTTTGTTCAAAAGATAAAAAAGGAACCATGAAATTCATACAAGTGGCCCCTGAGGGGCCCCGGACCACCCAAGAGGATTCGCTATATTTTTCGCACCCCTGTGTAGGGCCTACGTGTGTAGAAAATTTCAAGCCTCTAGGTCAATCCTTTCAAGTTATGGCATCAAAATGTTACGAGCAGTAGCAGGAGGATTCTCTATACTTCAAATTCGCTATACTTCTTTAAATTCTGACGTCAAAAATCAAACTCTGACGTCACAAATTGCTCAAACGCAATCAAAACTCCATAGACATGAAAGGAAGTCATTTGGGGAAACCACAAAAACACTTGGTTTGGTCCACCCTAGAGGATTCGCTATATTTTTCGTTCCGTCCTCTGTATAGGGCCTACGTGTGTAGAAAATTTCAAGCCTGTAGGTGAATCCTTCCCTGTACCGTCGTTAATAGGGTTTTAGATTATGCTAAAACCCTAAAAAGTAATTATGTAAATATGGAAAATTAAAATTTTGAAGATGAATCCAGAAACAAAGCTTGAAAATGTTCATTATCAATATCATTATTTTTTTATTAATTTAAATTATTAAAACTCTAAGAAATAACATCTACAAAGATAAACAACAAGGAATTTAAAAACGTAACTTTTTTATTTTATATATTTTATTTTTAATTTAACCATTAATTATTGTTTAATTTATAATTGTGTTATTTAAAGAAGAAATTATTAAATGAAAATGATAACAGTGATATGAGAAAGAAGTGAAAAACAGTGCTTGAGTATCAGATGACTATTGGCCGAGCAGCATCAGTAGCTCTGAAAAGGGGGGCAAAATGGCTGCCTCAGTCAATTGTCCATATCTCTTTATCTATACTCTGGCCAACGAAAGTTGGAGTGGGCTGTCCAGTTAAACTTCCTATTTCAAATGCTGCTCAGGCGGACAACAATGGTATTACTGTCAATTTCGCCCGCGCCACATCGCTACTAATCTACCATCCGGTTTTAGCTGGCAGTGTCTTTGATCGCTGCTGCAGGCTTTTCATTTGACTGACCCTTGTATTTGAAATTAGAATTATTAAGTAGCGGAAGAATGGAGCTACTTATTGTTTTCACAATGTCCGTCTGTCCGTCCCCTTCATAATTTTCGCATTTTTTGAGATAGAAGGTTGAAATTCGGAATATAGCTTGCACCTTCACTTTCACCTTCACCTTCACCTGTGCACCTTCACTGTTTAGTTTGGTTTTGATTGGCCCACTGGGGTCGGAGTTTTGGGGTCGGAAATTAGTGGGGACCAAAAGGTCTATGCGTATTTATGCATATAAAGGAGTGAAATTCGGTATGCAGATTCCTCTAAGCAAAATCAACATTACTGTAAAGTTTGGGCCAAATTGTGCCAATTGGGTCGGAGATGTGAGGGTGGCAGTCACTTGATCTTCAGAACTATGGCGACATATGGCATGTGATATATCATTCGATCGGAAATAATGAGAAACGAAAGAAGATAGAGTTCTTTTTCATTTTCTAAATACTAAATGAAAAATCAATAGTTCGAGAAAATCAATTTTTCGATTAATAAAATCGGAGTGGTAGTTAAAAAATACAGATAAAAGGGTAAAAATAGATTACCACAAGTTCCGCTATTTTACTATACCTTCCTCGGGAGGAGTAATTTCTTATTATTTCAGATTATACTTCTGTATGTTTGCCAATCTTTTTTCTCATCTGAAATATTTTCTCATGGCCTACCTTTTCTCTATGATGTTGTACAGGGTGGTGCAATAACCCAATAGTGTTTTTCACCTCTTGTTTTGAGCGCGTGCTTATATTATTTGCCAATAACTGATATTCTTTACATTTATTCTGAGAAAGTTAACTTTATTCTAATGTCTGGTTAGGTTTTTTTGCATTAAATAACTTTTATGCGGCAACGTAAATTCAGTTTGATATTAGTTGAATACACCAAAGAACCAAAGAAAAATAAATAATTTTTAAATTTTTATTTTCGAAGGGAATGCTCAATGAATTAAGTTAATACCATGTGTGCAAAGCGTTTATTCACATATTAGTATACAATAAAATACAGTATAAATAAAGCACAGGCTAGAGAAAGCAGTTCCTCTCTTCAGCTCTAACAGTATTTTTATACTTGCACATATTCTTTATCTTATATTTTTTATGCCACTTTATCAAGTATAATGGTTTCTGTTTCAACAAAAAAGACCATTTCTCTCTTTATATCGAGGTCTCGTTTCCTGTCGAACAACCCTCCCGCTCTTTTTTTGCTGAAGGTGAGAATTAGTTCAAAGGGGGAGCTGTCGCGCTTCTAAGGTCTCCATTTTCACAACAGCAAACTTTCTCACTTTTGCCCGATTCCAGCGATTTAAATCTCTTGACCAACAAGATCGATTCTGAGAATGAGCTCGGAAGCTTAGACAAAGCTAAGAATGTTGACTGATAAAAGAGAAGCCATAAAATGATTTCGCAGTGGTGTTTGATTAGGATGGCGGAGCCTGGCGCCACTTCGTTTCAGGCAACATTGCCGAATTTTGTCTTTCCTTCATTTCTTTTCTTTTTTTTTTTCTTTTCTCTTTTCATTTTTTTCCTTCTCTTCAGAAACGTAGACTGGAAAGCCTGACAAGTGAATGACAGAAGAAAAATTATTAAATAAGATTTTATTGTGCGGGGAAACACTATTAATTTTTTCCATGCATAATTTATTATTACGGAAAACGGTAGAAAACTCTTGTGAGCTATCATGTTGAGAAAAAAGAAGAAACTTAATTTTCTTTTTTAAGTGCGCTTTTCACGACGAGCCTATCGACCAGAATAGCTTCTAATTTTTTTCTTTTACGTAGACGTGAAGTTTCAAGGATAAGTTGAAGATGAAATGAAGAAATTTCAATTTAAAAATTTTATTTATATCAGCTGAATTCTTGGTGAATGGCCTGATGTTGATGTTGGAGTGCATGCAAAAATTTGCAAAGGAAGGTCCTCGCTACTGTCTCCAGCCACTAGAAGGAGAACGTGAATAAATAAACAAAATGGGAAAATAAGCTCTGACCATAGAGATACTTTCACAGTTCATGGCTAAAAATAGACAGGTAGTCGGGCAAATGAAAACGCCAAAGGATACGTGCACGTCTGAGATAAGAAAAATAATTACACATCAACATGAGACAGAGTTAAGAGTAGATCATAATGAACGTCCTGGCGAAGACTAACTGTAGCTTAAACATTGAATTTGGCTTTTGGAAAACACGAATTTCATTTTTTATATTCAGATTTTAAAATAGATGTCTTCCTGTTGAATAGCGAATTTGTCAAAATTTTCGTTGCTTAACGGCTTCTTTTGTTAACGGTGTTTTGTCAAATGACCATACACTGCCACAATTTCCTTATTATCCAAAACAGTCTCTTTAAAAGCCACAAACTCATGCCTAAAGTGATTCTTAGTCTTGACGATTTTCCCTTTACTGGAAGTCAGAAAAACCTAACCGATCATCTTCTGTTTGAATCTGATTGGCTGTCGCTATTCCCGGTCCCGTCTTTAGCGACAGCGATAGTAAATTATATTCTGAAAAACATAAATCTGACAACTATTAAAAGTTAGTGAGCAGTTTTCTGCAGAGTTTTCTGAACAGTTTTCGAAAAGTTGGGTTGTAATCTTTAGTGATTTTTATTTATATCATATTTGGGAATTTTGAGAGAGAAATTATGGAATGAGTTACTTTACTATGTTGGCATTAAAGGAAAAAATAATCCCAATTGGAGCTTAAAGGAAACATTAAAAAAATAAGAAATTTTTATCAAACGTTTACTTTCTGGCCATTAAAAATTGTTTTTTTCTAGTGCTAATTATGTTTTTTCTTAATTACAAATTCTCAATACTGAATTTTCAAATTCCACAAGCTTGAATTTACTAAACATGAAAAAAATACAATATTTAAATGAAACATTCGTTAAGAATTAAAAAAAACATTACTAAAGCAATTTTCTTCTATCGGTAAGCAAGTTACAAGTGAAAGATGCAAAAACGCACTCTTTAAATTGGGTAGGCTGACCTCACAATTTAAGTGCGGAAATTTTTTTTTTAATTTATTATAATTATGCCTATCATTCGGCATGGGATATTAATCTGGGGAACAATGTGAACACACAAAACTTTGTTTGTTATGCCGGCGCATTTATCATGGATATACTTAGGTGGCACAAAAGCAAGCAGATTCGCACGTCCATCATTTCATCTTCCTCACAGAGTGGAGAATAATATACGGACTAAGCTTTCCACCAATAAAAATGACAATATCTCCACTCCATTAAGCATTGAAGAATGGACAGGCAGCTTAAACCAGAATGAATAAAATTACACGGTAATAGGAAATGAAATGGAAAAGAAGCTTATCACAAGAAAACAATGTGCGTTTTCAAAATAGCGCGCACCAGTCATCATATTTACCATTACGCCTACAAATATATAGCGTTACAACATACAAGCGCCCATCTATCAACGCCATCTATTTAATTGGAAATGAGTGAGCTGCCGAAAATTGGCAATATTATCAACCTGACCGACCCTTAACATGACATTTAAATCGCACTTCCTCATTCCACATGAAATAATTTCTGAAGGGTAGAAACAGTCTACCATATAGGTAAAAAAGACAACTTGTCCAAAAAAAGGTAGAAAGAACCCTTAGAAAGGCAGAAACGCATTATCTACAGACTTCTGAAAGGTAGAAAAAATCTATATCACTTGTGTTTTCTCCGAATGCTATAGTACATTGACTGATGAGCATGGGATGATCACAGATATCAAAGGAAATAGGTAGACCATATTAAGCTAGACTGACCATACATTATAAACGATAGGCTTATTTTTCAAGTTTCTAAGCGGACTCAATAAATTTAAAATAAATCACCAAAGAGAAAAAAAAAACAACATAAAGTAGCTTATGTATCGATCTCCATTTGGATTTGTTGTTGGTAACCCTATTGAAGAGCTGGTTAAAGTAGGTCTTCTTCGCTTCATAGATTTTTTTGCGAACGTAGTTGGAGAAAGTTCTAAAAGCATGATTGGAACTTGGGTTCGGGGAATGTCTAAATTTACGATATAATGAATTTTTGTGATTAATTAGAGAGAGAATGGAACTACTAATCCATGGTTTAGAAATCTTGGTTTTGGGTTTAGAAGTGGGAGGACGTGGGGGGAATTTTCTATTTATACCAAGATTGACGTGAGCTAAAAAGGAATCAAATAATGTATTAATATCTGTATTGTGGTTTAAAATAGATGGCCAGTCGGTTTGTTCGAGGAAAGAGTTAAATATATGGCATCTTTTGGGAGTGATGGTTAAGGAAATTTGAGATAAGGAAGTTGTGAAGGAGGGACTGGAGAAAGCCTGTAAAGTAAAGATTGGAAGGTGGTCTGATATGTGGCAATCTATTGAGCCACTACTGATGTTGTCTAGAGGTGATGAGAAGTATTGGTCGATAATAGAAAAGGATTTAAAAGAATTTGGGAAATGGGTCGGGGATGAAATTAAGGGCGAGAGTCTAATCTGGGATGTTAGGTCAGTTAAGGAACTTGTATTATGAGACGTTTTAGAGAAGTGAAGGTTGAAATCTCCTGAAATTATAATTTTTTTATTAGAGGAGCTTATATCTAAGAGCATAGATGAGAAGTGAGAAAAGAAGAGAGGTAAGGATCCTGAAGGAGGGCGATAAAGAGAAATGAAAAAGAATTTGTTATTGATTAAGAGAGTTAAGATTTCAAAATCAGGAGTGCATGTTGAGTAAGAAGGCATGGTATTGTAATGTAAAGAACTCCGGATATAGATGACTAGACCTCCACCTCTTAGAGGGGCGGTGTAAAGTTTCGAAAGAGTAATTGGGCAGAGGTGGGATGTCAAGTGGCGATTTGGACCATGTCTCAGTCAGTGCTATAAGATGGGGTGGATATTGGAAGAGGGTTAAGGTGGCAAAGAGAGTAGCAGAGTTAGCAAGAACACTGCGTATGTTTAGAGTACCTTTCCCAGACTCAAACTCCATAAATCCTCCTGTTCTTACAACTTTCCTAGGAACTCTGTTACCTAAAACACCTACTACTTCGTGTCTCGATTACAGGACAATTAAGCCTCCAAATCACAGCGCTTTTTTTGTCCCCCCCCCCCACGGTAAAAGAAGAAGTCGCTTCAATTATAAATTCTTTTAATACATCCTATCACCCTGATTCCCTAAGTCTTTGCTCTATAATCCTAATCTCGGCTTGCACTGGGTTCTCAACCCCCCTTTCCTTACTTTTCAACATTTCTATATCTCAAAGCATCTATCCAGACTGCCTCCGCTTCGCTAAAGTTCTGCCATTCCATAAAAAAGGCAATCACGCCGACTTCACCAACTACCGACCAATTTCCATTTTGCCCTGGTATGCCAAAATTTTTGAAAAACTCTTCTACTCCCGATTATCCTCTTACGTACATACTAATAATTTGCTCTCCTCCTCGCAACACGGCTTTACCCCCAAACGTAACACTACAACAGCTTGTTATGAACTCATGGAATACATAATCACCAACATGACAACTAGCAAAATCGTCGTGGGGCTGTTCCTTGATTTCTCAAAAGCTTTCGATTCTGTCCCCCATAATCTCCTCCTATTAAACTTACACATTTTTTCAACATTCGTGGTTTACCGTTTCAGTGGATTGCAAGTTTTTTAAAAGACAGACAACACTCACTCACTCTATCCAATATCTCTTCCTCCATTATATCCCGAAATACGGGTGTCCCTCAAGGTTCAGTCTTATCACCAATGCTCTTCAACATGTTCGTAAATGATTTACCTTTAGCTCTAACTCCTCTCACTACTGTTCTATACGCCGATGACGCTACTCTATTATTTGCTGACTCATCTCTATCACTAATCCAACACACAATTAACCATGTACTCAACAACCTATCAAACTGGAACAAATTAAATAGCTTACATTTAAATATCGAGAAATCTACTTACATCATTTTTCATCAACGTAACAAAAAATTAGATCTCCTGAACTTCTCTCTAATTTACAATAATCTGACCCTTAAACCTTCTAAAAATGTTAAATTTCTAGGCATCAACCTCTCACACAACCTTTCATGGGATTCCCATATAAATATCCTCTCATCCTCATTAAATCAACGTTTAGGAATGTTTTCCTGCCTCCACTTCCTCCCAAAAAAGATCTTACTTCTCCTATATTACACACTAATACAATCTTCACTTATATATGGAATACAATTCTGGGGTCATACCACCAAATCAAATCTATTACATCGTTTACAAAAATGGTTCGTAAGAATCTACCTAAACTTAAATAAATCCGACCATGTCTCCCATCTATTTCCTTCTGTAGGAATATTACCCATTTCCCATTTATTCTCATTTCACTTAGCTCTCTTCATATATAAAGTCTTAAATAATAAGTTTTCAGTAATCCTCCCTCCTAACTTTTATAATTCTTCCCCTCTTCACTCTTATAACTTACGTAACAAAGATTCCCTACCCAAGTTAGCAATAAAATACACTTACCAACATAACAGTATCTCCATCTCCGGATACAAGCTATGGAATCCTTTTCCCCCGAATTACGCACTACCCCTTCCATATCTACCTTTAAATCCAAACTCAAGACTCTTCTTACTAAATCCACCTATTAATATCCCACCAATTTTGCAATTGTTCTCAATTTAATAACTATCTATTAGATTGCTTCCACCCAGGGACCTAACTTGTCGGCCAATGGCCATACCAGACCTGGGTGGATATCTTCTGTATTTCCTTCAAATAAATAAATAAATAAATAATTAAAAAAAACTGTTGATCAGCTTAATTAATTACATAAACTTTCTGTCCCTCGCAAATACTCTCCCCATCTCATTGATATTTCTTCCAACGCTTTCTCCATCTACACTTCATCATAATATATTCTATTATTCTTATAATTTAAAATGTCATCATTTCTTTCGTTATCGTTAATTGAAAGCTGTTGAAACTAGGCTGCTCGCAATTCAGTACAACTGTTTGTATCGGTTAAAATTGGTTTCTTGTTTATCTAGTATTGACCTTAGTGCAATCTCGAAGGAGTTTCTTACTCGTTTCCGAATCTGGCAAATCATATGTAAATCCAACATCAGTATATGATAAGCTTAAATATTAATTTTGGTTGGTTTAGATTGGTTGGATTATTAGAATTTTTGGCGTCCACTACTAAGGTCATTTTGCGCCTTTTACACAAGTTACATCTGTACGCAGCCCGGGACAAACACAAACGTCCATGCCCACGGCGGGATTCGAACCCACGACCAGGCGGTCTCGAGAACTAGAAATCCTACGCCCTAACCCTCTCGGCCACCTGGCCGGCTAAATATTAATTTTGATAATGCAAGATAATGATACAAATTTATCTTTTGAGGAGGCGCTATATTATATTCAATCGATCAAAAATGAATTCAATCTTAACACTGGAAGAAGCTAGAACAACGATTATAACCAATATTATAATTGGATGAATTAGTAATTTTTTAGAGCTTCCATTTTCTTGTGTTAGTATTGCCAATAGACAGACAGCGGAAACAAATAGAGCTTTCATAATGCCTTAACATTGAAGCCATAAAATGACGTGAAGATATCGATTGGTTCAATCAATTCTGTGTCAGTTCCATTGATTATCAGCCGTTGTTAAGCGGTGAATTGGAAAGCTCTGCCTGTTGCTTTTAGCGATAATCTTTATTCATGTAAATATTCTTTATTTATAACATGTTGGTGTCATCTGTAAAAAAAATTTATTATTTATAACGTCGAAATTATTCTATTCAATATTTATTGGAGTTGTAAAATCCCTTTCTGAATATATTTTCTGCGAATGCATTAAAGTTTCACTAGGAGGCGTTAATAATTTTTTCCATTCGCCATCATTTACGTTCGTTCTCGTTCTTTCATTTATTTTACCGGTATATTTTGCTCCGTTCATACATATCCAAGCATAGAAAATAGAAGAGTAGAGAGTAGATCAGTTGATAGAATTCCTTCTGAATAATCTAGAGATTTTTCTCTTCTAGTACTCAGAAGAGCTTATTGTTGAAACAATACGTAGGACGTGCCAGGAGAGATGGGAGAAATCGATATTGATTGGTTTGCGACTATGGCGAAGGGATTTGCCTCTCCTCTGTTCACGTAAAGCTCTGCACTTTGGTAAAAGGCAGCCGCGAAGAAGCGCCATTTGGCAAACGGAAATCTGAAATGTACTCAAGAACAATCCATTCATAAAATTTTCTCTTCTTTGTTTACTATGATGGTCATCGCTAAAAAATCTTTCCATCTTCGTGGCACATCAACCTAACAAAAAAAGGTACGCTGATTTCGATAAGCATTGCAACGTGCTAAACTTAATCAAGGAGAAGTCGAGAAGCATCTACTTTTCTGAGTACACATAAGGGAATGATTGAAAACATATGGCGTTTGAGCCGCTATTTAATACATTTTACAACAAACTTGATTAACAGGAGAATTTATTTTCCTCTAATGTTAAGTTTCTTCAACCATTTAACCTAAATGTTCTTTCCAATCGATGACTGGCTGGCGTTTTCCCTTTAAGAACTGGTGAATAATAGTACTCGAACGGAGTCTATTTAATGCCGAAATGACTTTCTCTCCGCCTGTTTATTTCCACCTTTAACTTGACGATGATGAACCGACGACAAGCAGTCGCCAGTTTCACATGTCCTAGCTTTAATATAAAACGGGTGACTTGGTTTTTCAATCGCTTGGCTGGGCCACGCTTTCGCCTCGGTGCTTTTTCTAGCTTCTTATAGTAAATGAGAGTTAGGTTGTGATAAAGGCAATTTTCTGATGTTGGCTTTTTTTTATCCCCTCCCTTTACGCGACCACCACCCATTTATTCCCGTCAAACAGAGAAAAATACGCTTTAATAACCCTTAATAGCTTTCATTTCAATTTGAAAAACAATCTTTGATCAAATACCAACATTTTTTATACCACTTCAATTGAGTGCCATTTTCAAAGTAACTTTTCATCTCTATTTTAAATTCTTCTGAACATCATTCTTCAAATGTTGTTTGTAAATTGTAGATTTAAATTTATAAACAATATTTATTCCATTAACTTTAGTTATTACAAGGTATTCCATATTATTCCATATTACGTTACGTTAAATTCTAGTTAAAAGGTCAGGTTAGGTATAATGCAATTTCGATTATATAATGGATTCTAAAGTGGAAATTAACAAGAATTAAGCCTCCCGAGGAAGGTATAGGAAAGTAGCGGAAGCCCTGAGTTCATCTATTTTTTTAGCCGGCCAGGCGGCCGAGAGGGCTAAGGCGTAGACTTTCTAGTTCTTGAGGCCATCTGGTCGTGGGTTCGAATCCCGCCGTGGGAATAGATGTTTGTGTTTGTCCCGGGCTGCGTACAGATATTACTTGTGTAAAAAGCGCAAAATGACCTTAGTAGTCGACGCCAAAACTTCTTACTTACTTACTTACTTACTTTTCAAACCCGCTTATCCGTGAGGCTCGCGGGGGCAGCAGCCCTATGGAGGATCTCCAGCGGTCGCGATCTTCCGCCATCAGGCGCATGTCCTCCCTGGTAATACCCAAGCGACTCGAACTCAGATTCTCCATGTAGTCTAGCCACCTGGTTCTAGGCCCTGGTTCTATCTTACCCACCGGCGTGGAAAATAACAACTGCCTAGGAAGACCAGTTTGCGGCATCCTTTTCACGTGGCCATACAAGCGCAAATGAGATATCTCAATGCGAAGAAGTAGCGGCTCAACACCTAAAGACTCCCTTATTGTGCTGCTGTGCACTTTATCTAGTAGGAGAACACTTGCCACACCACTCAAAAATCTCATTTCGGCCGCTTGTACCCGCGATCGCACACTTCCGGTTATTACCTAAGCCTCATGACCATAGGTGAGAATGAGGACAAAGATAGATTTGAAGACGGAGAGCTTGTCTTTGTTACCCAGCTCGTGTTTCGTTACCACGGATCGCCACAGTTCACGTCTGACACAGCTTGCTGCACCGATCCGAACATCCAATTCTTTCTCCTGCCGTCCATCACTCGTGAATGCAATCCCGAGATACTTGAATTTCTCTACCTGTCTCAATGAGGCTCCCCTAACATGGAGAGCGCACTGAGCAGGCTGTCTTGAAAGGACCAGAACCTCAATTTTAGCCACACTGATCTTCATCCCAGCTTCTTCACATTTGGCTGCAAACCGGGCTAGTGCATGCTGAAGGTTTTTTCGTGCGAGAAGACCCAAAGAGAACAAGGTCGTCAGCAAAGAGCAACCTCTCCACCAGGGAGTCGCCCACACAAACACGCTCATCGCCTCGGCTGCCCCTGTCTATCCACTCTATAAAGATAACGAAACAGAGGGGCGAGAGTACGCACCCTTGGCGGAGTCCAACACCCACGGTAAACGGTTTAGAATTAATGCCATTTATCCAGACACACATCTCGGAGCTTTCGTACAGAGACATGATAGCAACCAGTAATTGCCCATCCACTCCAAACTCTTGCAACACTTGTTTTTTCTCCCGAGGAACTCTGTCATATGCTTTTTCGAGGTCCACGAAGCAAGCGTAGACCTCTTTTGCATACTCCCAGGATTTCTCAAAGATTTGCCTTAAAGCGAAGCTGTGATCCGTCGTGCTTTGGCCAGGTCGGAAACCACACGGCTCCCCCGACAGTTTGAAGTCGACTATTTGCCGACTTCTCTTCTCCAGACACTTATCGTACACTTTCCCAGGAATGCTGAGCAAAGTGATGCCTCGATAGTTGTTGCAATCTTACTGATCTCCCTTTTTGAAGATAGGGATCACAATTCCTGTCTGTCATTGCTTAGGGGCCTGTCCAGATATCCAAGCAACCTGACACACCCGAGTCAGCCACAGGATACCATCCTGATTTAAGGCCTTTAACATCTCGGACCGGATTTCATCATCACCTGCAGCTTTGCCAGTCTTCAGGGACTTAATTGCCCATCTGACTTCTGTTTCAGTGATACTACCGTGACTATTCTCCGCTGCAAGGTGCACCTCGTATGCCTCAGTTGTTGTTGTCACCGGATTAAGAAGAGATGCAAAGTATTCCTTCCACCTATGCAATACGCTCTTCTCCGTTTTCAGAAGCCTCCCATCTGAACTCTTTATAGTTTGTGATGAAAGAGACTTGTTTCCACGGAGGCGGCGCACGGTCTGCCAGAACACCTTGTTTGCCGAACCATAGTCTGCCTCCAATTTCTCCCCGAACTTCTCCCAGGCCTTGGCTTTAGCTGTTGATACTGTCTTTGCTGCTGCTTTTCGCGCATCAGTGTACCGCACTCGGCTCGAGGTTGACTTATTTGTCTTATTTGCTGTTAGCCAAAATTTCACAAGATCAATCATCTATTTTTTTATTCCTTCATCTGCACTTTTTAACCCCGCATTTTTTAAATCAAAAATTGATTTTCTCGAATCTTGTATTTAGAAAATATAAAAGAACCATATCTTCTTTCCTTTCTCATCATTTTCGATCGAATGATATATCACATCCTATATGTTGCCATAAATTTCTTAAGATCAAGTGATTCCTACCCCCACAACTTCGATCCTATTGGGACAATTTTGTCCAAACTTTACAGTAATGTTGATCTTGCTTAAAGGAATATGCATACTGAATTTCACTCCTTTATATGCATAAATACGCGTAGAACTTTTGGTCCCCTCTAATTTTCGCCCCCGAAACTCCGCCCCCATTGGGCCAATCAAAACCAAATTGAATAATAAATGTGTACATGCCTATAGTTAGGCATGTTCTGAATTTCAACCTTCTACGTCAAAAAATGCGGAAATTAAGAAGGGGACGGACGGACGGACAGACAGACGGACATTGTGAAAGCAACAAGTAGCTCCATTCTTCCGCTACTTAATAATAGTAGTTAAAATTTGGAAGATAATAAGGAGGTTATCTGTGGTCAATCTACTAAAGAGGTAAATCTAAATTTTCAGGAAATCCATTTCTCAGGCAGAAATAGTTAAAATTTGGTATCCAAATGTTAAGCTCCACTTTCAATTTCCATAAATTTTCATATTTATTTGTGTTTCCTCAAAAATTCCTCAAATGTTGCGAAGTATATATAATTTTACTAGTTGTTACCCGCGGCTTCGCTCGCCCACGCCATCTGTTGAGGGGAAATATAAAGCAAAAGCAGGGAATTTCAAAAGGACTTAGGAAAACTGGGTTTTCCCGTGGGAAAGAGATATTTTCTCGCGGTAAAAAGTAGCCTATGTCACTCTCGAGCCTTCCGACTATCTCCATAGCGAAAACCACATCAATCCGTCGCTCCGTATCGACTTCAAAGAAGGACAAACAAACAAACAAACAAATGAACAAAAAAACTAACAAAAAGACAAACAAACATACTTTCACATTTATAATATTAGTATGGATTATCAATTTTAATATTCATTTCAAATGTCATTAAGAAATACAGGGAGAATAAGACTTGACATCATTGGCTAGAAATTACCTTTCGATAACATTAGGCCTAACAGAAAATTTGCTTTGATGGCAATTAGTTTTTGAA
>JAHWFO010098252.1:618521-648648 GCA_023313115.1 Rhysida immarginata | reverse complement strand
AATTTCTATGAAGAGGATACTGGAAAACTTGTCCACCACTATAAAAATGTCTTAATCTTTGATTGTATCGACTCCTAGTAATAAAATCATTTTGTTATTCACATTTTTCTTTATTTTATGCCCCATAAAAAGTTGAAAAAGAATCACTGTAATTAATTGTACTGTTGAAGACAGTAGCAAAAAAAATTTTTTTAAATTTATAAATCCTTTCACTTCTATAATTAAACGATGGTAAGAGCAATTTATGCAAGCTCTTCATAAGATGCCAACTGCCTTTTCGATCCATCGTTATATCTCGCTTCCTCTATCGCTCTCTTCTCCCCGAACTAGGGACTTCCCCGATTCCATGATCTGTGATTCCCAAATGATTTTTTTTTTTAGAATCTCCTTGATATTTGCAGAAACCTTAAGATAGAGGGGGGTACTAAATTCTGTAAACGCTGAGGGGGCGTTCATAGAAATAAGTTTGAGGAACACTGATTTAAACCATCTTCGAACTAAATTTATCATTTAGCAAAACAATATTTAATAACGTTATACTCGTTCATGGCTCGTCGTTACGAGTGGTTTGATATATTACTTACTATATCTTAGCTTTAAAAATTTCTGAGTGCCATCAATATAGTACTCATAGATCGCGTACCTTTATACCGATTTCGGCCATCTTCGAACTTGTCCGTGCTCTTTCTCATATCTATCGATTGGTGAAAACAGATGTTTAGAATATTTCCTTCTTTCCGAGAAAATTCGAGTTTCGACGGACGGACGGACGAACAAGGCCAAAGCATAAAGAACCTTTCGGTACTCAACCTTTAAGGAATGACAACCAAATACCGAAAGGCTAAACTAAACCGTTCGCGGAACCATATTTTTCAATTGCCTTGTGTTATCACTGGAAGTTTCTAATGCAACGTAATGATACCATTAAACCACGTACCCTTGAACCATTTAGGATTTTCATTTTTTTACGTTATATTCATTTATTACACATCAATCCAAGCTGTTTGATATATTACATGCCATATTTTAGCATTAAAATTTCCATGAACCATAATGATACCATTAAACCACCTACCATTGAGTCAATTTTGATTGTCATTACATTTTACGTTATATTCATTCATGACACATCATTATAAGTTGTTTGATATATTACACGCCATATCTTAGCATTGAAAGTTCCAATGAACCATAATGGTTCCACTAAACCAGGTGCCTTTGAATCAATTTCGACTATCATTACTTTTACGTTATATTCATACATGACACATTATTGCAAGTTGTTTGATATATAACATGTTATATCTTATCATTGAAAAGTTTTGAGGGTGTCATAAGGTTACCAATGGAGTACGTGAAATTGTATCGATTACAACCTTTTTCAAAATGGTTCAAACGCGGAACCATATTTTTCAATTGGCGAAAATAGTAATTAACAAGAATGATTTTACCGCCAAAGCGGATAAAGGGAGCACATTTTCATGTTATAGCATCTACATGGATCATTGAATTAATCAACATTTTAAAACACTTAAGAGAAAATAAATAAATATGAAAACTAAATTGTAAATTACTATTTAAAAGTAAGCTAATGTATAGAGAGAATTTAAACGTATAAACTTGAAGAACTGAAAGGTAAATGGAGAGGGAGTTATTCCTCATACATTTAAAAAAATAAAAGTTCTTTAAATTGGAAGAATTCCCACATAATGTTAAACGAAAGTGGGCCTCAATTCTGAAGCGTTATGTGTAAGCATCTATAATTTTTTCATATTAAATTACTAAAGTGTTTCTACGTTATCGTCTACTATTGAAGCAAGTGATTAACTAATATTAATTAGCAATATTTCTCACAGTAGTGAGTTTTAGATAACATGAAGCCTAACAGCATTATGCTCTTGATACAAATAAGCTATGGATAACAATGAGTTGTTTGATATCTTACATGGCCTATGTGGTTATAGGAAGTTTTTAAGGGGGTATCTTAATGGTACCATTAAAGCACGTGCCATTATAGTACGTACTTATTCCGGCTATCTCACGTTCGTACTTGTTCGTGCTCTGTCCTATATTAATGGATTGGTGAAAACAGACTTTGAAAAAGTTAATTCGTTTCCAAGTTATCGTAATAAATACTAAGCTCCCTAGGAATAAAAAAATTCTCTTGATGTAGAGACCGAACTGCCCTTTCAATAATCGTCAAACACGTGCATCCTGCACGCGCACCATCTCAATAACGTTTAGAGCACGCGCAGAGCCGAAACCCATGTATGTTCTCAACACGCGTTTTCCCGAATGCGAGGATAATTCGTGTCTTCCAGCAATTTAATAAGGAATGGTATAACAAAGTACCGAAAGGCTAAATTAAACCAGTCGCGGAAACATGTGTATCAATTAACGAAAATGGTAATTAATCATGTACGTCCCCACAGAGTTCGGACGTATTTTTAAACCATTTGGATTATCATTAATTTTACGTTATATTCTTTCATGACACATCATTCCAAGTCGTTTGATATATTACATGCCATATCTGAGCATTGAAAGTTCCAACGAACCATAATGGTTCCACTAAACCAGGTGCCTTTGAATCAATTTCGACTATCTTTACTTTTACGTTATATTCATTCACTAGCTGAAGTACCTGACGTCGCTCGGAGAAAAATATAGTTTTTTCATATTTATGTATACAAACATGGGGTGGGGAGGTGATAGAGGGATCAGATCTAAGCTACATTTCCCTCTTTCATTTTTTCTCTGGGTATTGTTTTTGAGATAAAAAAAATGTTGGACGTCACGTAGACGTAATAAGCCACTCAACCCGTAATTCTGGAACACGTCAAAATCATGGTCAATCATGTAATAAAAAGAACAAAAAACACATTGCACACAGTGCAATAAAGTGATTTGTTTTTTATGAAACTTGCAAATGTTTTTACAATAAGTGTTCTAAGTGACTCCCTCTGGCATGAATGCATGCTTCACTACGTCGCCGCATGAACTCACGTACACGTTCAAAAGTTCCTGGTTCTTCGCGAATCTGGTCCGCAGCTATGGTGATTCTGGCTACCAGCTCTTCATCGGATCCCACTGGTGTCTCGTATACCAATGTCTGTAAGTGTCCCCCACAGAATCCAAACAACTGTTTCCTGCAGGTAGGATTTCAACATATTTTATCTCAAAAACAATACCCCAGAGAAAAAATTGAAAGAGGTAAATGTTGCTTTGATATGATCCCTCTATCACCCCCCCCCCCCCAAGTTTGTACACGTTATTCGAGAACACCCTGTATACAGAGTCTGCCAAAAATGTATACACACTTCAGCAAAAGAAAAAAAACTATATAAAAGTTGTAACACTAAATTCATAGAGGCATCAAGCGATGAATATAAGTCATCTTGACTTCTACAATTACGACAGCTGTTCAAAGTAATTATCATCAGCTTTGAGATATTTTTGAATACGGCGAACAGTTGCTCCTATCCATTTCCTAGCAAACTCTTCTCAGTAATCTCCTATGTCTAGGTGGCAATTGTGGTCTTCTTTTATTGTGAAGTCGCTGGGCACAGAGAGTGAGGCCATCAGAAAGCGGTTCGGCGGTGCTCCAAGATTTGCCGCGGTCGGAGCGGCCATCTTCGGCTGTCACAACTGCAAGATGCAGCGGGATGATGCGCTCATTTATCAGGACCGACTCAGAACGACTCGGGAGTTGGCGCTGGACTGTCAAACAGCAAAGGAACTGTGCGTAAACTCAACCGTGCTCTTGATTACACAAAAACATGTTCACGATGGGTTCCGCGCTGTCTTACGAAAGAACACAAAGCTCTGAGAAAAAACATTTCTTCTGGGTTGCTGCAACGTTTTGAAGCTGAAGGGAAGCCTTCTTGTCCCGGATTGTGACAGCTAATGAAACCTGGGTGGACCATTTTCAGCCCGAAACAAAACGACAATTAATGGAATGGCGTCAACCGCACTCTCCACAGAAGAAAAAATTCAAAACAACTGCTTCTGCTGGCAAGGTCATGATCACTGTGTTTAGAGACTGTGATGGTGTTATACTCATTGATGTGAAGCCGAGACGCAGTACCATTAATTCTGAGGCATATGCGAACACGTTAGCCAAACTCAAGAAGCATAACAACCCAGCTGATTGTTTGCTTCAACACGATAACGCTCGCCCTCACACCAGTTTGAGGACGTCGGAACACATCACGAAACCGGGTTGGACCGTGTTACCCCATCTACCCTACAGCCCTGACCTAACGCCCTCAGACTTTCACTTGTTTGGGCCATTGAAGAATGCCATTCGTTGAAAACATTTTGATTCGCACAGTGAAGACATGGCTGCGTGAACAGAACAAGGACTACTAACGACAGGGTATACACGCCTTTGTGGCTCGCTGGAGGAAAGCCATAGAACGAGACGGAGATTATGTGGAAAAACAGGCAGTGTAGAAGAAATATCATTCTTTCGTGTGAACAAGTTCCATTGTGTTCAATAATTGTTGAAGAAAAAAATTGTGGTGCTACCCTCGTAATATATTAATTATAAAAAAAATTGCGTGCCAAGCTTCATATTCAAAGATTTTATCGGCACATTAAATGTTCATATACAGAGAGCAGAGGAAATTTCCGAAACAGTCGAATAACTTTAGAACAAAAGGTGCTTGAGTTATTAAAGTCAGGTCTATCTACAGGAGAGTTGCCATGCCCGATTGAATAAAAGTATTTCCAGCGCATCTTGTGTAAGCGTTTAGAAGTTACGAAAACTATCTCTTGAACTATGGTAGATAGAGATGTTGAATATCACCGGTTTAGTAGTAGTCCATTCTTTGCATAAAGAAAACAAAAGAATAAACAAAACTCGTAAAACAGTGGAGAAAAGGTCGTGTATGGAACACCTTTTGTACACCGTATCATGGAATATTCACGTGTAAACTAACAAATGCACGAAACTGCTTCTATTTAATATTTGCCAAAGCGGAAGACTGAATAAAATTAAAAAATAAACAATCACAATCTGATTATCCCCTCACACCCATATATCGATTTTCTGGTAATTTCTGATTCAAAATTAATTTTTTAAAATCTTTGCAATAATAGTAAAACGAGTAAAAATGGTCAAAACGTAAGTAACTTTTACATCATGCATATCAAAAGTCGGTTATTTTAAAATATGCAGATTGGAAATGTGGTCTTGAATCTTGGAGAAGAAAGTTGATTGTGAATAATGTATACGTGAATGGAATTTACATATTTTATTTCTGTCGTTGCTTCACCTGCGCATAATCTGAACTACCGTAATTCTGTAAAAAAATTTCCAAGGAAGGAATGCAAAAACAGCAAGAGGTTGAGCTATTGAGACTGTTCCATGGGGGATTGTGAAAATTCGACTGATTTTCTATTTGGCGTAGCAGACGCGATCAGTTTTCGTCATTTTGGCTTTAATAAGAACAAGGAGTAGGGCTGCTTTATTTCCCACTTGCGGAATGTACGCACTTGTGAACCAATTTTTGATAATATTCATGATCACTTTTTCTGAACCATAAAAATATTCTCTTGAACCCCTGAACTTAATGTTTTATCTTGTAAGACGACCATCATAGGCAAAAGCGAGTCTCCATCAGAACTTGACATTGAATCAGGAATAAATGAGCACTTCTCATCTATTCCGAG
The DNA here is from genome assembly GCA_023313115.1 of Rhysida immarginata. NCBI lineage: Eukaryota > Metazoa > Arthropoda > Chilopoda > Scolopendromorpha > Scolopendridae > Rhysida > Rhysida immarginata. Next base: position 642,972 of record JAHWFO010098252.1, on the reverse strand, counting down.
TTGAATTGTTTAGCTATGCGCCATCGCGAGTGCTGCCGTATTAATTACGTCGACATCATTTTCTCCCTCTATATCGAGCGTCATGAAATGTTTAATTTTATTCAGTCATCTATTGTTGCAGGTATTAAATAAGAGCGACTTCATACGTTATAAAGTCGATATATTATTAAATATAGGTGTTAGTTATATTTGTAATCACTCTATGATGTTCCCAGGTGATTCCTTTATAATCCAAATGTCCCCTTACTTCATATTCACTCAAGATTTAACTGAAAAGGTTTCATTTCAATTACATTTGACGTACGTCGGTTTAATATCAAAATACGTTTTTAGTTAATTTGAGTCCATTTCACAAAAGGGAAGGTCAATTATCATTTGAACATGATAATGTTTTAAGGTTGGACATCATTCTATAAAAACATGATGCAAAAAAAGCAACACCAAAAAGCGTTACGGAAACAGTTTTGCGTTGTTGTTGCACGTTTAAGCATTGCTCTACACGAGAATATTCCAGCGTAGGGTGCCCAGAAGATGTTTCGTACACTACAGTCAACCGTTCATAACGAGAGCCTTGAAGCGGCCAGTCCATTGATGAAAATGGGTAGGAAGGGGAAGAGAGGAATTGTTTCTTCGAGACTCCCTTCACATAAACGAAGAACGTCCAACGTCCCTTCCCAGTCTGCTCACCCATTTTCATCAGTAGACTGGCCGCTTCATCAGTAGATTGTCAAAGGTTGACTGTACGTGACATTGAAAATGGAACACCATGAACAGAGAAATATGCAAATTGTATGGTTAGCCAGCTCACAAAGTTATGTAAATGATGCGAATTGCGCATCTTTCACGCGCATTGTGAATGCGATATAAGGGAAAGAATTTGCATAATTGGCAATATTTCTGCTACTCTTGCTTGTACAGAAATGGTCTTCCTATTTTTGTTCTGGTTGTTGAGGAAACGTTTAGTTGCAGAGAACGCCAGGATGTCGTCGACCAAGGCAGTGCCAGCAGACAAACGATTTCACGAGGGATATGGTGATCAGACTCAGAAGGGTAGGTTGGTCCTTTCGTCGAATCGCAGTAGACTGCAAGCTACACGCGTCCACGGTGAATCGGCTGTGGCGACGATGGATGGAACGAAAGGAATGTGACACGTTTGAGAGGTTCCGGTGCGGCCCCAGCAACGTCAACACATGTGGACAGATGCATCCGCCGGCAAGTTTTGGCAAATATCCAGGCCACTTCCGTCGATCTCTTACAGCATGTTCAAGACCATATCCAGCGACCTCCACTCTTATAGTCCATTAAGAAGACTGCCATTGACCCCACGTCATAGACACCTTCGTTTGCAGTGGTGTCGAGAAAGAGCCACGTGGACAGTGAAATGGCGTCTCAGACGAGTCACGCTTCTTTTCAGCGATGACAGTCACCGTGTAAGAGTTTGGCACCAACGTGTTGACAGGTTCAATCCGGTCGTAACTGGGGAACGGTACACCGCGCGACAACGAGACATCATGGTTTGGGGCGCAATCTCTTACAATAGCAAGTCATCTCTGGTCCGGATTGATGGCATTTTGACCCAAACGATACGTGGATGAGGTGCTACATCCTGTAAAACTACCCTTGTGTTACGTAATAATTTGTAAATCTGTTTTGCACGTTTAAGCATTATTAATGACAGCTTGAAGCACACGACGGAACTGAAAAGTCATCTGACCATTGTTGTCTGAGCAAAAACTTTTATTTAAATCTTTACTACAGAGATATTATGAAATATTTTGAAAGTGTGGTAACAGATAGCGCCTTACCTAGCCAATTTGTGAAATGGCCAAATGTTTTTTTTGCTTTCAGTATTTTGAATGAAGACTAATGAATCCTTGTATATTGGAATAAACACATTTTTATTACAATAAAAATATTTTATTACTCATAATCATAATTTAAATCATTATTCATTACTCATTATTTTGAAACATTTAGATCTTTTGATGCCTTCATCTTATTTATAATTTATGCGCTTGTTGAATTTGTATGTGCCTAATTTAGTTAAGAATAATGCTTCGACCCAAAAATAATATTTTTAATTTTAATTTTTTTTCGTACAAAATATACTCATTTTGTGATTATAGATACTACGAAAAGCTTGCGCGTGCCGTATATGTGGCCCGCATCCGATTGTGAGCACAGACGCGAGTAAGGAGAGGCAATTGTGAGCACATCCGATTGTTACCGACATATCGAGAGGTTCGATCCCCTTGCTTATATTTCATACTGTACAGTTTTATTCCGATCTTGATGAAATTTTGCACACTTGATCTTCAAAGCAAGAGAAAAATCACTGTCTACATTAGATTACGAGAAAATAACACATACCGATAATAATTAATATTCATAACGCTGGCAGGGCATGTTAATAATAAGTACACTATATGATCAAAAATATCCGGACACCCCTCACAGATCATCGATTGGCCCAATGTCACATGATAATGACTTGCACATCATTTAAATAGCTTCCCACACCTTCAGACACAACTCTGCTTGGACATTGGCAAGAATGGGTCGTTCGGCAGAGCTCAGTGAGTTCCAACGTGGAACCATCGTTGGATGTCACCTATGCGGCAAGTCCGTGCGTGACATTTCCAGCCTTCTTCAGATACCCAAGTCAACAGTAGGCGATGTCATTATGAAATGGAAGACCCGGGGATCAACAACAGTTCAACAACGAACCGGTAGACCCAAGAAACTAACGGACAGAGACCGTCGAGTGCTTCGTCGTGTCACCCGCAGCAACCGGAAGTCCTCGGCGGAAAAAATTGCCACAGAGTTTCGAAACGCCTCTGCAAATGATGCCAGTACCATGACAATTCGTCGGGAACTGCAAACGATGGGATTCCATGGCCGTGCTGCTGCCCACAAGCCCCACATCAGCAGGGTCAACGCCAAGCGACGTCTGGAGTGGTGCAAAGCCCACAGAAACTGGACAATGGACCAATGGAAACGTGTAATGTGGACAGACGAATCTCGCTACACACTCTGGCAATCCGATGGACGAGTTTGGGTTTGGCGCATACCTGGAGAACGCTTCTTACCTGAGTGCACAGAGCCCACAGTCAAGTTCGGGGGAGGAGGAGTCATGGTGTGGGGCTCATTTTCATGGTACGGACTGGGCCAGCTCGTTCCTGTGCAAGGAATCATGAACTCCGACCGTTATCTGAATGTTTTGGACAACTGTGCACTTCCAACGTTGTGGCAATTTTTCGGAAACGGGCCATTTCTCTACCAACACGACAATGCTCCGTGCCACAAAGCGAGGCGTGGTTTGCGGACTCAGAGGTCGAATAAATGGGTTGGCCGGCACAAAGTCCCGACCTCAATCCTATAGAGAGTCTGTGGGATGAATTGGAAAGACGCTTGCGGGCCAGATCACATCGGCCAACTTCTGTACCTGAACTGATTCTCGCTCTTCGGGAGGAATGGAGGAACATTCCGGAAAGTACCTACCAACATTTGGTGGAAAGTCTTCCCCGAAGGGTGGAAGCTGTGATTCGGGCAAAGGGATGTGCAACGCCCTATTGATTTCCATGAAATCGTGGCTAGAGCGCAAACGTGCATGTGTCCGGATATTTGTGATCATATAGTGTATGTCATGACCAACAATGCAAGGCCGTGTTTTTAACAATAGGCCCTTGGAGTTGGTATCAACATTGGTTTCAACACGCAATTCACCAACAATATGCACGAACCTAAAATATATATGACCAACAATGCACGGCAAAGTTTGTGCAATATAAATAAGGTTCATTTTTAACAATGCATAGAATTCCTGTTTTACGGGCTTTTATTAGAATTAAAAGTTCTTGAAAAACTTTAAAAATGAGCAGTAACTGGAGATAAGGTATTGGTTTCGTCAGCGCACAGCAACTGAGAAAATTGTGAGCATGTCAACAGAAGAAGCGGCGACTGCTGGATCACACAGAGTGATGAATGCCCAAGGTTTGCTTCAAGACATCGAGAGTAGAGTGCAACTACATCAACAGATTACCAAGTAGTGATAACCCCATTCAGATTGTTGGATTACAGAGCACACAGACACAGACGATCATGCCACTGCCACCCAAGAAGAGAGCTGTTTCGTCGAAGTTACTGTTGCCATACACTCGGTGATTCAGTCAATTTCTGACCATTTCACTCGAATGACGTTCATTAGGGATAAACAATTGAAAGAATATGAGCGCCATATCGAATTTCTAAATAGTTGGAGTTTGTATTGTTGCAATGGCGCTGCATGAAAATCGTATTGTTGAAAAATGGCGCCAGCTTTATCAACATAGCAGAAATGGAAGGTTGTCGAATGGCATGTCGAGACAAAATCACCTGTAACCGTGCAAAGAAAGTTCCGGAAGGAGTATAAGTGTCGAGACGCACCACGCAGGCAAGCAATCATGGATTTTGTCAAGCAATTTCGTGCCACTGGACGTGTTAAAGGCAAGAAAAAAGGCGGGAGCGAAGCTCGTGTTCGAACGGCCGAAGTTGTCGAAAATGTTCGCACAAGGTTGGTCGATACCCCTACTAAAACATCTGTTCGCCGCCTATCCATTGAAGAAGGGCTGTCGTATACTATGACGTGGCGAATTTTGAGAAAGGATTTACACGTGTTCCCGTATAAGATCCATGTTTATCAGGAGTTAACAGACACTGGAAGACAGAAGCGACAACAATTTGCGATGGAGTTTGGAGCAGAAATGGAAGCCAATCAGGACATTGTGGACAAACTGTGGGTGTCAGATGAGGCCTTCTTCCATCTGTCAGGTGACGTTAATAAACACAACGTTCGTTTTTGGGGTTCCCAGCACCCTCATGAGATCCATAAGTCACCTCTTCATCCACGAAAGGTTATGGCTTGGTGCGCGATTTCCAAAAGATTGGTCCGTTCTTTTTTGAGGGCACCGTAACGTCACAGGCTTACCTTAACATGTTGGAAACCTTCTTCATCCCCGAGCTGCGAAGGAGGCGTATACCGCTTCGACATCAATGGTTTCAACAGGATGGGGCTAGGCCTCACACCACTAATGAATGCTAGACTTTCTCGTGTCATTTCAAACAGGTTTCCAGATCGATTCGGGGGTGGCTTTCTTTGGCCCCTTACGAGTCCTGACCTAAACCCATGTGATTTTTATCTCTGGGGGTTCCTTAAAGACAGTGTGTTCACTACAGCACCAAGAACCCTAGACCAGCTGCGACAAAGCATCGTCGACTGCTGCATCCTTGTGGATGCAGAAATCCTGGATAGAGTTATGAACAACTTCACCATTCGGCTGCGAGCAGTTCAAAACTTTCTTGGTGGCCACATTGAGCATATCATCAAGACTTTTCCACGGGAATAAAAACTCCGAACTGCCTAAAATATCATACTGAAATGCTAAGTTTGTAAACATTAATGCGTCAATAAATCATAGTACTGAAATGGTCAGAAATTGACTGAATCTCCCTGTATTTCCATATCTAGGCTGGGGAAATATTGTTGCCATGAAAACCGGTGTGGTGATGATGTAACAATATTTTCAAGACGATGCAATGATAGAATGTTCTGTTGCCTTGACAATAGAACATTCGTTTCCAAGAATTATTAACAATGAGCAGGAAATGAATATAATAGCACGATAGGGCAGTCTCTCTCGAGGAGGCAAAGAGATAAACGTGACTAATACCAACACCACCTAAAGATAAAGCCTGGGCGCTGAAACGTCATTACATTGTTACATCACCTCAGTAGGGAATTGTTAACCGTATTTCTACTAATAATAAGCCCTGAATTTTCCCTACTGATGTGATGTAACAATTTAATGAAATTTCAGCGCCCAGGCCTTATCTTTAGGTGGTGTTGCTAATACTCGTTCTTTTCTTCAGTGGAAGTGGATGTACATGATCGTTTGTGTCTGTGTGCTCTGCAATCCCAACAGTCTGAACGGGGTTGTCACAATTATTTAATGAGCAGAGTGAATTAATTGTGTTCAGACAGAGGAACGGGACAAATACAATTCAGTTCAATCAATTTTTAATGAAGATTGAATAAATACCATATATTCATACATAGCATAAACTAGATGATTTAAACATGAATCAAAGACGTACTTCTCGTAAATGTTGAATTTAACAAATTATATTTACACTGGCTGACAAAAAAGTGAAGCACCCAGAAGGATTGGTGGAAACTGAATGAAACGACATGTGATGAAAGAACATGTGACTTTATTGTACTGATTACAATGTGGGATGAAACAGTGAATGCCATTGGGAGTACAGGTGGAATGTTGGCGCCAGATCACTAGGGTGTGACACCCCCTCTGGCCCCAATGCATGCCCTAATGCGGTTTGGAATGGTGTCAAACAGCCTTTGGATCCTGAGGCACGTCAGTCCACAGTAGTTGCAGCTGTCCCTCCAGATCCCGCAGGTTGGTACTGCTACGGAGTCGCCTTCCAATGTCATCCCACACGTGTTCAATGATGCAGAGGTCCAGTGATCTTGCTGGCAACGGGAGGACCTCAATATGCTGTAGGCAGTCCATAGATACACCTACTGTGTGTGCGCGTGCGTTATCTTGTTGGTACAATGTCCCAGGGCGCTGTGCCAGAAAGGGTAGGACGTGCGGACGCAGAATATCTGTGACGTATCGCTGTGCCATCAAAATCTGCCAAAGCACAATTAGAGGTGACCTGAACGCATATCCGATGGCTCCCCACACCTTGATGCCAGAGGGTACGCCTGTGTGTTTCCACAGTATGGGACGGTTGTGCGCTCTGCCCTCGACGCCGCCATAGGCAAACACGATGGTCATCGGAGGTCATGGAGAAGCGGGAATCATCACTAAACTTAATGCGACGCCATTCGTCCTCTGTCCATGCCTCCCGGACAAGTCACCACTCTAAACGCAGACGTTGGTGTTGTGGTGTTAATGGCAATCGACGCATTGGGCGGTAGGACCCCAATCCGGCGGATGCGAGTCGTCGAGACACTGTGCGGGAACTCACGGTGTGTTGTAGAGTCTCCAGTACATGTTCACGTTAGGCGGGTGTCCATGCCATGGGATTCCTCAATGCTTGGAGTACCATACGACGGTCCTCCCTTGGAGTGATATTTGTTGGTCGACGCAAACCTGCACGACGTGCATGGGTGCCCTCATGTACCCATTGATTCCAACATCGGGTCACATGCCTGGCAATTACACAATATGACCAACCAGCCTCTTGCGGTCCCACAATGTCTTCCTGCCAATTGGTGGATAGGTTGTCTAACGCGTCTGCGAGGCATCGCGGTTACTTTGTACAGTACAGTAATCCTCTCTGAACGTCTTGTATAATTGTCGGATTCACAGCAATTGACTGGTAACAACTTATCAACAACATGGCGGTGACATCAGGAATGCACTCTGGTGAGCGTTCTAGGCATTACAGATCCTTGTGACTCTAATCGTTTACTGAGACATCAATGATATTCATATGTACCGAAATAGGATAATATTGGACCACTCCTTCTGGGTGTTTCACGTTTTTTTGTCTGCCAGTGTATAAGCTTTAAAGTTTTACTTCCTTCGAAGTGAATCATTAAAAAGTTCATGATTAAATTTGAAGTTCAAAACAGAACTCTCTTCGGACGCTACTGCTGAGCTTCTCCCACTTCCGAGTAGAATTAAACCTCTGTCGTGCTATCCAAGAAGCCGTGGGCGGATATCGGAAACTTGAACCCAGGTGTGGATAATTTTCTGTCGAAGATTTAATAGATCTTATAGTGGCAACCGTAGAAGACGAAGACAGCGACCTATTTAGGTTTCGGGCTGCAACAATGCAAGAAAGGTAAGTATTAATATTTCCATAATTTGATCTAACACCAAGCGAAGAAAACTCAATTTTAGAACAAAGGAACAACTAAAGTTGATACCGAACGACGTTACGCTGCCTACTAAGCGCGGTAGGCCGAACGGGGCCCTGTCGACGCTACCGGCTAAGTTTAATATATCGCAGGTACCAACGTTCGTCTTCTAATCCCTCCGGAACTGCAGTAATGTTCTTTCCTTCGTTGGTTATGTTAGATGAAACTTTATCAGGGTGGACGACGCTCTTGATTTCCGAGTTATGATCCTCGATGTCTGCGTTATATTCGTCCACATTGCTGATAAGAGTCTTAGCCAAATTATTTAATGCAAAATCATTAATTAAATCACTTTTACTAATTGAGGCCGTATTTGGTGAATTAGCATAATAGCTATTACTAATCGAGTCAAAATCAAATAAATTACTGACCTTTTCCTTTCGTCCATACTCCTTTGTAGACTGATGTCGATTCAGCTGCGATATGTGAGGAGAGAAACGCTTGAAGAGTTTCGACGAAGGCTGTACTCTCGCGTTATCCGAACATCCCTTGCATCCAGTCTACTGTCGGGGCATAAAATGTCCGTGCATTATAACGCTGCCTCATCCGTTCTGTCGATCTTTCTGCCGTTGAAGCGTCCGCGTATTGCTTCACTCTACCCGGTCCTGCGCTTCTATGATATGAATTGGAAAAGTCATTAATTTCGGTAATTATTTACTTCTTACCGTTACTTTGAGTTTCTTCAGAACGATGACGTCTATCCTTCTTAGGGAGCAACCGGACGGCCTTTTCACCTTGGAGAGAACTATCAAGCCACTTTCCGTCTTCTCTCCATTCTGTCTTTTTTTTCTGCTCCCTCGTTTGCATGCCTCGTTGTTCGACGAATAGCGAAGCTCCCTCGGTCTTCGCTCTTCGGACTCGCCGACTATGAGCAACGGAGTCCTATGAAGCGGCGATGTTTTTTTCTTCCATTTCTCGATGTCACCTCACGTATTAAATGAGGTGATAGGGGTTCTTCATTACTTGGTAATCTGTTGTTGCAATTTCCCTCTCCCTTGAGCTGCCTAACAAATGTTCAGGCGATTTGTATGCTTGGAGCCCATGAACAGTGTAGAACCTTCCAGATGCGAGAGAGCTTCCCCTTTCTCTTCCAGTGGATTGGGTATATAAGGACCCTGTCGTTTTCGGGCGCCAGTTTACGACATAACTGATAACAAAGCACACATCAACTCGACTCTTCAAATCAACAAGCACACAGTATTGTGCTCTTTAATAATCGTTCGAAGGATACACGTTAATTCATATCTAACGAAATGTCACCGAAGAAAAGAAGAGTATTGGTCGGAGAAGATAAAACGTTATCCGAGTGTCGGAAATATCTGAACAAAAGAAAAGCCTTTAGCAGGAAAATTGTAGAACTACTGAAAACCAATTTTGAGTTATCATTTAACTTCTTGAGATTGTTCTGTTTACCTACAACTGAAATTATCCCGGGCAATGCCGGGTGCCTCTGCTAGTATATACCGTGTCTTTCAAAAGTTCCTGAACTGCCCCTTCTGTATGTTGGGAAAGCCTAACCTATGACAGCAGGAGTAATGTTCGGCCAACCACTAAAATAAACTATGTGCTGAAATAAATTAGATAAAATCAGTTTTACATAGTGGCAAAGTTTCTCAAATGTGCTAATTTTATTTTTAGATTCCCAAAGGAAAGGGTAAATGTTCACCGTTCACCTCTTGGCAATACGCTAGTCGGTGCTCAAACTCACTGCAGTCACTGATTAGGATTGCCTGAGAAATACCATCTCTGCTCGTTCTTGCATACTGGATTTCATTTGTTTGTTTTCACGCAATAAACGCTTTATAAACTGTTATAAACTTAATACCGTATACCGTAGGTTTTATCAATAAAACTTGTATTTTTTACTTTAACCTTTTATTTCACTCTCATATTCGCGTATTTGCGTTTAAGTAAAATAAATAGCGGGATTCGTAACGACTGGGAGCATCCATTAATTGAAAAAAGAGGTTGAGAGACAGTGGCTCCTGTCTACCAGCCCTTCAGCGTTCCTGCACAACAGTACGTTATGCAGGGAAAGTCATCTCCTGCGTTCGGGAACTTTTGAAACACACGGTATACAGGGTGTACCGGAACGTCATGTACAAACTTGGAGGGGAGATAGTATGGATCATTCTAAGCAATAAAGTTCATATGAACGTGGGTCCGAATTTGAACGATAACTGAGATATGAACAGAAATAAAAATGCTGCCACCAAGATCAACAAGTTAATAACTCAGGTTCTCTAACACGTAGGATATTGAAATTTAGAAGAATAATAGTGTGCATAAAATTATGTATACCATTAAAATTTGATCGAATTCCATTGAATAGTTTCCGAGTTACGCATTCAGCATCGTAGCCCGTGCTCACATGCGAGTACTAACCAGCACGTGTTACGATTTTGAGTGCGTAACTCGAAAATTACTCGTTGGAATTTGATCAAATTTTAACGGTATACGCAGTTTTATGTGCCCTATTATTTCTCCAAATTTCATCATCTTAGATTATATAGAACCCGAGTTAATAACTTGTTGATCTTGGTGGCGGCATTTTTATTTCTGTTCATATCTCAGTTATCGTTCAAACTCAGACCCACGTTCATATGAACTGTTTTGCTTAGAATCTCCCATACTACCTCCATTCGTTCATGTCGGTCCGGTACACCCTGTATAAAGAAGGATGTTTGTTTTTTTTCACAAATCTAAAGTTTTATTCCGTTCTTGATGAATTTTTGCACACTTGATCTTCATTGTGCACACATATAATGAAGACTCCACCCCGCCTCTGCGATTTATAAAACAAAATTGAATTTACAACAAGTTTTGCTTCAAGATACCGAAAGCAGAGTGCGAATTGTAACAACAGAATTACCAATTAGTTAATAACCCCATTCCGATTGTTGGGATTGCAGAGCACACAGTTACAAGATTCTTATATCCACTGCCATTCAAGAAAAGATTTGCATCATCGAAGTTCACCACTGCAGCGCGAGTGGATATCTAAAGTAAGATTACGTGACCAAGAAATTATTTAGGCTAGCTGTGCCATCCATGGGAGCCTTTTAAAAGAATTTTTTTCATTATTTCATTATGAATTTTTACTGTTTTAATTCTAAGCTTTTTCATGTGTTCATTTTTATTGTATATTCACATTCAGATAGCAAAATTTCATCAAAAAAAGAGTCTGTTACGTCAGTGATATTACCTAACTTAGTGGCACAGCAGATCCAAACGTTTCCTAAAAAAGCCCCGATCCATTTTGACTATATTCTGTGTAAATGTTCATGTTTTGGAAATCGATATGGTGATGTTGTAATAATACTTTCATGAAGATGCAATGATTGAACCTTCGTATCCAAGAATTATTAACAATGGACATAAAATGATGATGCAATGATAGAACATCGTTTTCAAGAATTATTAATATTGAGCAAAAAATGAGTATAGAAGGATAAAGGATATACATGTCTAACGAGGAGGCAAAGGATATACATGTATACTTGTCTCCCTTGAGCTCCCTAACAATCGTCCAAACGAATGACGAAGGTTTGTCTGTGTATTTGGAAAGGAAAGATAAAGAACTTTGGTCAAGGAAACTCTGAAGCTAAAAGACAAAAAGCTATTTGCGTGTTGGGAACATCTGAACAACGGGAGCTTTGTCTAGAACAGAAGGGAATAGGAGTTTCTACGTCAAGGGCAAGGGAAATTTGAAGAAGAGATGGGTCTAAAGTATCCAGTGCTATTCCCCGGTGGGGAAGATGGATAAATAAATCTGAGATCAACCCAACAAGAGGATAAATAAAGTCCCAGGCGACGCCAGGTTTTCAGCTATATTCCTGAAATGGGCCCCTCAAAAACAAACATGTTGTGAAATTTAAAACTTTTATTATAATATTAAAATTCCCAAAACATTTTTGAAAAATTTCCATTTGTTAGAAAGTTATAAATAAGTACATTTTTGGTACTTTTTGTTTAAAAAATCATTTCTCAATCTAATTTTTTCAAATCTCTTTGAAATTATAAAGATCACAAGTAAAAAGTATATATTTCATAACAAAACATAAAAGAATGAGAAAAAAAAATTTGTGTTAAAAAAAATACAGTAAATTTTTAATAAAAAAAAGATAATTTTTAATGTTCTCAATCGATTTCAACAACTTTTTAAAACACGTTGAACCTGCATTTATTAACGATTTAGAAATTGAAAAAAAATTTTTGGTGATCTTTGTTATACGCTTTTATTTAGCTTGTCTTTCTCTGTGTGTGTGTCCGGGGTCGAATCTCATAATCAATACTAAACTAACTTCCCGACAAGCTAGACAGCTGAAACTTAATACACATACACAGGGCCGATGACAATTTTTCAAATCAGTTCACTGGTTCGTTCTGATGGTACTAATTCATTACTATGAGTTGTCCAATTCCCACAATGAATTATTCGTTATGACGAAGGTTAAATGTATCCGATGTTTATTGTTGCTAAACAAGAATAAAAGCGTGGTTTGAAAAAAAAAACCGTTTTTTCCCTCTTATCTTGTGTTACGTGAATGCCATCATTTATCAAGCTATGCAATCGTACCACTGGGCTGCTAAGCAAGTAACTCTTCATCCTTATGCAATTTATTACAACAAAAAAATGAAATAAAAAAATAAAAATTTCGTAATAGTATCGGAAAATTTGCAACAAACTTGGCAGTAAATTTATTCAATTGCAAATTCGTTGATTATTTGAAAAATAATTTCGGCTTACAAACTGTTATTTTTCCGACGGTGCTGGTTCTCAGTATAAAATTCTCAGTCTATATTTTTTTTAAATAATTTCTCCCATTCGTATAGATCTTTCGGTGAAGTAATTGGTCGTCCATTAACACGCTGCATACTAGCTTTGCGTACATGTCTTTTGACTTATTTTTGTACTGAGAACCAGCACCGTCGGCAAAATAAAACATTTTGTTAACATTTTGTAAGCATGGACGACCATTGAATTCCATTCAGAGAGGGTCTATTCACAGTTATAGTCAAAGTCTTGTGAATAAAATTATATTCCTAATAAACACTTGAGAAATTCTCAAATAAGATTTTCAAATAATTCTATTTTGTCCCGGTTACTTTCTTTCAGTTCAAAAGTTTGGAGATTAAAGGAGTTCCCCCGAGTTAAGATCAAAGCAAATCTCGTGGAACGAAGAGAGGGAAGTGAGGGGCAAATAGAACGTCGCATGGGAGTTCATTTACTGGCAAACTTTCATATAGGAGAGAGAAGGGGATCGGTAGCTTTCATTCTACCGTAGTAATAAATGGCCTAAAATCCCAGCCGTAGTAATTTGGAAAAAGTAGTAATAAGTAATAATATTTGAATCTCCGTAGTAATAGGTGTAGTAATATCCTAAAACATGTGCACTAAACATTACCTAGAGGGGGTGGTGTTGATTGATCATTTAAGTGATGACTCATGCTTGCGTTCCGTTGCGTGAGTGGATGAAGTGGATGTCGTTGTTTCCGTTTCACGCACTTGGCAGCAGTTGATTTCACGTTCAGTTTCACAGCACTTTCGCCAGACGCCTGACAGCAGCCCAGTAGCTTGCCGCATCGCTCCTTCCGCACCCCACATCCGCTCCCTCTGCCTGCTGCAAGAAGCCGCTGCATTCGCATCAAGTCGCATCGCCCGCCGCATCGCATCGCATCGCATCGCACTGCATTCGCCGGTATGCCACAGCTTTTGTGCTGGTAGTTGGTGTTGAAGTATGCCGCCCTCCCTTGCACTCCCTCTCACTGTCGACTCTTTTAAAGTTAACTTCTTGCCTTGCATTGTATAGCGCTTCAAAAGCACTGATCTATAATTAGCCTAATAATTAGTAAAAAAAACCCTTACTGTAGTAATAAGGTAGTGGTTTGGGACACTTAACGTAGTAATATGTAGTAATGGGAGGCCTTGTGCCATAGTAATTTCGAGTTTAAAAACCTGGTCACACTGCCTTCAAGGATCGGTAGATTCATCTTCGTATCCAAAGAATTTCCCAGGGAGGGACCAAAGTAAATTCTATACTCCTACCTTTCGGGTGGTTCCCCCTTAATTTTTTCCTTTATGACCGTTCGTCGAGTCCTAGGCGTGACCCATCAAAGCAGTGTGCAGCTTTGGAACCGACCATCGAACAGCTCGGCACTCGGGACGAAATCGATGTCCATATGGTTTCCGTCGAATAGGAATAAGTCTCTTGTCGGGGTCGCAGTCATCGCGGGAATAATTTTCCTAATGGCGTAATATTCATTAAAGAATAACCCAAAAATATTCAATGAGGAGTTATTCCACCCCACTTACGTTCAATTGGAAGGACATGTAAATAGCATAATGTTTCTAGGTCTACAGTAACTCAATTGATTGTAAAATCAAATTGAGTATTTATTTGTAGTTATGAATTAACGAATTTAATTTTATATTGTGTTTAAAGTTGCCCTTAATTATGTTAGCATTACTCAATTCACACTCGGAAATAATTTCTTTTATTAAATCTGCTATTTTTTGGTATCTTGATTGACGTATGTTCAAAAAGTCTGTTACCAGTCTCAATATCTAATGGGAACTTCCAAATTTCGAAAAAAATATCTTCTACAAAATCAGGTATGGAACCGGATCTCTGCTGGCCCAAGCCAATAAAGTGATGAGAAGTGTAGTCGAGTCTCGTTGATAGTTTCTTTTTTTTCGTTTTTGAGTCTTTGGTAATTACTAGACAGTTCAAAAGCATATCGCCCAATTCATCATCGGGTACGTTTTCTTAGGCAATAGGCTTCTCCTTGATCAATTTTCATTGTTGGCAAAACGGCCGTTTTCGAAAGAAAGGGATAGAACAATTTCTCAAAATACATATGGACATCGTGGGTCGTCCTTTTTTTTTTCAATTCCCCGACGAAAGTGGAAGAAGCTCTTTTATCTCTTATGAGTTGCTTAATGAATTTAGTCTGCTCCATTTTTACGTTCCCATCACGTCGATATCATCGTAGTTATAATTTTACTAGCAGAAGACCCGGCGTTGCCCGGGATAATTACACTTGTAGGTAAGCAGAACAATCTCAAGAAGTTAAATTAATACTCCAAATTGGTTAAATAATAACTCAATGAATACAACACAGAGCGAAGGGACTATCCATTATTAGCAAAATCCGAAAAATAGGAATTCTAGGTGATATACCGGGACTTTATTTCACCTCTTGTTGACTTGCCTCAGATTAAAATGATATCCATCTTCACCACCGGAGAGCATCACTGGATACTTTAGACCAAAGTTTTTCTTGCCCCTGACGCAGAAGCTCTTACACCCTCTTGCTCTATTCGAAACTCCCGTTGTTCAGATGTTTCCAATGCCCGTATAGCTTTTCCTGTTTTAGCTGCAGAGTTTCTCTTACCAATACTCGTTCTTTCTCTTTCCTTTCTAGACACATACATTTGTGCCAGTTGTCTGGACGTTTGATAGGTAACTCAAGGGAGACACATGTGACTCCTTTTCCTCCTCTATAGACGCTACCTTATTTATGCCCTCTCACTGCATTATCATTTTAGGCTCATTATTAATAATTCTTGGAAAATAACGTTCAATCATCGCGTTATCAGCATCTCAGTTTTCAAAATATTCACATTCACACAGAATATAGTCAAAATGTATTTTTATGAAATGTTTGGATCTGCTATGCTACCAAATAAAGCTAGGTGATAACCCCAGCGTGGCTCGGACTCTTTATTATTATTTTTTTTTTATTATTATTATAAAATTTTTTTTAATGCTCACAATAGATGGACCTTACCAAGTATGCCACTGCTAGTCTAAATAATATCTTAGTCACGTAATCTTACTTTAGATGTTCTCCTTGATGTTGTTGCAATTTTCACTCTACTCTCGATGTCTTGAATCAAAACTACGCCATTCATCACTTTGTGTAGTCTAGCGGTCGCCGATTCTTCTATTGACATGCTTACCATTTGCTCAATACAGCACGGAGCTAAAGGACTCCTTCCTCTGTCATCTTTCCACTCTTTCCCAATAGTCTGCTAACTCTCCATTATCTCCAGTTAATGATCATTTTTAAAGATTTTCAAGAAATTGTTAAGTACTAAGAACTCTCAATTCTAAGAAAAGCCTGAATAACAGGATTGCACGAACTTTGCCTTAAATGTTGGTCATGAGATATATACAGGGTGTTTTTGAATTGAGGACAGATTTTTTGGGAGATGATAGAAGAGGTCCTTAGAAGTATTTTTTGTCATATGAACATGGGGTCCCCGCAGCTCCGTTTACTTACAATACTGCATTGAACAATCAAATGACACTGGGACGCGGTGTGCGTTGGTAGGCCTAGATTATTTTATTTTTACATCAAGTGAACTTTTTAAAACAAATCTTTACCTACTGCTTTCCCAGAATGCGATTAATTCATTTAATATGGACTAATCGTATTTTACAAAGGGGTTGGATACCATGGAATCTCCTTGACGAAGTTTGTCCTAAGACTTTTCAACAAACAAGCACGTGCACCTTGAAATTTCTTTGCAAACAATTACTTTAAAAGTTATTACAGTAGATTGCTTGTGTTAATTGTTAAAAATAAAATAATCGAGGCCTACCAATGCACACTGCGTCCCGGTGTCATTTCATGAATATCGATTTATTATCGATAATTACTACGTTTAAGAAAGTATTGTAATCACGAAAAATTTCGACCTCAAGATTTTCACTGATCTTCACGTTTTAGGGTACCTAGATTACGAAAAAGTGATTTTTGGAAAACGTTTGTGTGTCTATCTGTCTGTGTGTCTGTGTCTGTCAGTCTCTGTGTGTGTGTGTGTGTCCACGATAGCGTCCAAACGGCTAAAGTTATCGAGACCAAACTTTAAACTTAAGGTTATAATCTTCCTCGGGAGGTCAGATTAGTTTTCCAGTGGAATCGTTGAACCGGAAGTATCAGTTTACTCCAGCGCCAAAATATAAATTTTGAAATATCTCGTTAACCATTGCGTTTATGAAAATTTTGAAGGGATTGAAGAGTGTTACGATTACAATTTTAAACAACTTTTGTTAATAAAAATTTTTCAAAATTCCAACCGGAAGTACCAGTTCTACTCTTGTCAAAATCCAGTTTTTTGCTACTATAGGCAAAATAAGACGGAATAAGAAAATTTGTAAAGTATACCAAAGTGTTTAGAAGCTAATTTTAAACAATCTTTGTTAACGAAATTGATGGTTTTGAGTCAAGAAGCAAGACTCATGGGATGGTTTTGAATATATCTATGTACAATGCTCTCGTTATAAACTCAAGTTCAGTTTACTGGCCTTGTATAGATCTATATACGTTCCCCTTGATCATCTTGTTAATACTTTACGGTTTGTTTATGGTAATGAATTCAATATAATTATAGGTGACTTTAATATTGACTTTGTAAAAACAACTTTCTGCGTAAAATCAGTGCTAGAAACTTATCAGGAATATAATCTTTGTCCTGTGATTACTTCGCCAACGAGATGGACACAAATTACCGCTAATACGATTGATCAGATTTTTATACCTTCAACATGGACCAATGTTCAAGTGAAACATGAAACTCTTCCTAAGTGTGATCACGATGCCATCTTGTGTCAAATTCGTAATCTGTCCTTTGTTAATCGACAGACTAAAAATGCTGATAGGATGATTTTTGATTTTAACAGGGTGGAATGGTTCAAGTTTAGAACGAGTTTATTTAATCAAGATTGGACAGAATATGTCAATACATATAACGTTAACCTTTTATACGAAATACTTCAGTACAACGTCTCACAAGCACTTAATGAAGCTGGCCTTATCTAACGCCAACAAAAAAATAAGGATAGAACTCCCTGGTGGACCGAAAAAATAATACAACTTTGGAATAAGAAAAAATATCAATATAAAGTGTTTAAATTGAGTCCAACATCTCTTAATAAACAGTATCTCAAAAATGTCAATGATAAATTTAAAAAAGAGGTGTGTCAGGCCAAACGTCAGACAATTAGGCATAAAAAATTGGATAGTTTTCAACTCTGGAAAGCCGTACAGTCGTTTAAAAAAGATAAACAACAGTTTCCAAAAGATCAGAGCCTTCGCTTCTTACAATGGATTGATAATCCGAATAACCAACCACCAACCGGTATTTGGGATACTAACGGTCAAATAGACAATGATGATACTGTGCCTTCAATATCCTTACTAAAATGATAAGACAATTAAAAAATAAAACTACGAGCAGAGATGGTGTCTTAACTCCTATCGTAATAAAGAGATGGGGACGTGGTGGTAACCAACTATTACAATGGTTAATTCAATGTATTTTGATAACCCAACGATTCCCTACTGACTTTAAAAAGACGTTAATCTTTCCTATATATGAAAAAGGATTGAGAAACGATATCATGAATTACAGACCCATTTGTATTCCTTCAGCTATGGCTAAGGTCGCCGAGAAACTTATTTTTCAGCAATTAACTAAAACTCTTCGGATCAGACTACCCCGAAATCAATTCGAGGGTCGACCACAGACCCCGATTATGCACCTGGTTCTACGGTTACTTGACAATGTTATTGATGCCCTAGATAAAGATCTAGTTTGTTTTATAGGCAACACAGACGTCTCTAAAGCTTTTAATACGGTCATCAGGACAAAATTGCTATCGAAACTTAAATCTCTAGATGTTGATCAAAGAGCTATGAGATTACTTCGAGATTATTTTGACGGGCGGATAAACTATATAATATCGTTCCCTCATAATATTGAATATACCTCTACACGAGGCTTACTTCAAGGGGCCCCTACCGCCACGGTACTTCACGCTGATGTAACTGCTGACGTTCACAACTTGAAGCTCCACTCGAATATTTTATCCTATGTAGAGGATAATGTCCTATTTACCTCTTGTAATAAACATGAAATTAGTGAAGTTCGTCGCATGATTGAGCAGGATATTCTTAAGTTAAATCAATGGTACAAAGAAAATGATATGAAATTTAACCCGGAGAAAAGTACAATTATACTTTTAGATAGGAAAACAGTTCTTCCGTCTGAAACCGGTAAACTACTGCGGATAAATATTGATAACGAAGTAAGGTTAACTGCTACTATTGACAACTTGATAATTGAGATAAATAAATTGAAGTTTCTTTTAAAGAGACCGAAAAACATACTTACTAAAAATGAAATTGTTAAAGTCATTAAGGCAGTCTTGGTCTCTAAATTACAGTATGGCATATTAATATGGTCAGCAGCGACTGCAACTCTTTTACATAGAGCTCAAGTGGCATATAATAATGCTAAACGGACGGCCTTATCTCTATCTAGATACGTTTCAATAACGGAGCTCTGTAAGAATTATTATATACCGGATGGGCAAGAAATAACGTGAGGTGTTCAGAGCTCGCTAGCGGGAATTCTATTAGGCCATATGCAGTACATTTTTAAGTATATACTTAGTGGAACATGCAGTTTTGATTTCTGCAAAAAAAAAAAAATAGTACCAAAAGTCGCCATAGGGGGCGCTTATTTCAAGAAAACAATGAATACCTAATTGTCAAATGAACAAATACCGTACAAACCAACTTTAGTAACAACAATAAACAATGTTTTATTTTTAATTCCAAATGTGTTTCAATATGACCACCAGTGTGCTGTTCCAATAGCTGCATGCGGTACACGACGTTTTCTACGGCAGCTCGCAGCGTATCTGCATTAATTAGTCTGATATGTAACGTTATTTGATCCTTTAAGGTTGAGAGGTCAGGAACATGTGCTTGATACACAAGGCTTTTCAAATATCCCCATAACCAAAAATCACAAGGGTTGAGATCAGGCGACCTGGGTGGCCATACCATGGGAAATGCACGACTAATTATTCTGTTGTCTGAAAAACGTTCTCGCAAGATCTGCTGCACCTGACGTCCGATGTGCGGTGGCGCACCATCCTGCATAAAAATGGTAAAATCCAGACAACCCTTTTCCTGCAATCGTGGTATCACAAAATTCTCAAGCATATCGGCATACCTGGCAGAATTGACGGAACAAGTCACCGGTCCACGGGACCGGATTTCTTCAAAAAAGTACGGGCCGATGATGAAAGAAGCAGTAAAGCCGCACCATACTGTTAGTTTCGGTGAATGCATAGGAGTTGGCAGACACACTTGTGGATTTGATGCAGTTGTGGGTATTGATATCACCATTCAAATAAAAATGTGCCTCATCACTCCATAAAATTTGCCATGGCCATGCATCATCCACTTCCATACGTGCTAAAAATCTCAACGAAAAGTCAGTTCGGGTACGTTCATCTCCAGGAAGCAATTGGTGAACAGGTGTGAGTTTATAGGGATCAAATGTCAATATCTTATGCAATATTTTCCTCACCGTCGAATATGGGATATCTGTTTGGCGTGCTATTGCGTGTGCACTGCTGGTACCCTGCACAGTAGTCATCTCCTGTTCCACAACAGCAGTTGCAACTTCTTCAACGGGTTGCTGCCTGATTCGTTTGCGTCCCCGGCCTGGTTGCACTCCTAGAGTTCCGGTAGATTCAAATCGTTCAATCATTTTCCGTAAGTTAGTTATGCTCATCGGTCCTCTTCGTAACGTTTTCAATCGCCGGAATTCACGACGGGCAGCACTTGCATTGTCGCTCTTCTGATAAAACAACTTTACTAATAACGCCCGGTCAGGCAGAGTAAGCGTCATCGTCAGGCCATTCGTTCGTGAATGATGGGAAATCCTCAGCCTTGCCTTTTATTGTCATGATTGCTCATTCGGAACGCGCTTATGCAAATATATTCATTGTTTTCTTGAAATAAGCGCCCCCTATGGCGACTTTTGGTACTATTTTTTTTTTTTTTTTTGCAGAAATCAAAACTGCATGTTCCACTAAGTATATACACCAAAATGTATTGCATTTAGCCTAATAGAATTCCCGCTAGCGAGCTCTGAACACCTCACGTTATTTCTTGCCCACCCGGTACTTTTAACGCCCTCATTACCTACTCGAGAATAAAGGAATTATATAACGCCATCAGTCACCCTGATCGCCCGATGTGAGAAATTGGATGAAGGAGAACAGTCAAACTCGTGAAACACAAAAATATAAAATTATACCTCCTGTAATTATATCGAAGTTTAAAGCGTCATTCTTTCCATATAATACTATTTCTTCATGGAACTCTATGACTAATGATGGTTTATTAGAAATTTTTGGCGTCGACTACTAAGGTCATTTTGCGCCCTTTACACAAGTTATATCTGTAGGCAGCCCGGGACAAACACAAACATCCATGCCCACGGCGGGATTCGAACCCACGACCAGGCGGACTCGAGAACTAGAAAGTCTACGCCCTAGCTCTCTCGGCCACCTGGCCGGCCTATGACTAATGAAACTAGGAGTCAAATCATGCATTGTAATAAGAAAGATTGTTATAATCATAAGCAGCATGTACAACCTCTGACAATTAAGTTCGGTGAATCAGTTCACACAACAAAATGCAAAACAGATAGAGCCACGTTTACTTTATTGTCCTTCGAACATAATCACCCTGGAAGACAATGCACTTTTGGGATCGGGTGTATAAGTCCTGGAAGCTCCTTAGGGATGGCTTTAAGTTCGTGTCACATTTGCTTGAATGTCTGAAATGTCCGCAAATCTGTGTCCCTTTAAGGCCCGTTTAAGGCGTGGGAACAAGAAAAAGTCTGCCGGTGCCAAATCTGGTGAATAAGGTGGATGAGCTATGGATACGACCCCTTTGTTGGCCAGAAACTGTTGCACGATTACGGCAGTGTTCCTCTTTGATCCATTATCCACAGTTACGTGCGCACGCTACACCTTCAACTGAAGAAACGAGCATCTGCTAAACCATTGCACGCACAAACGTGACCTGTCTGAACCAGAGACAAATGAAAGTAAGAGACTGGCAGTGCCCTATTCATTTTGCTGAGCGCTACTGGTGCCACCGGAAGTGCAGCGATCGCCATTAAGAGAATGGCAGAAACTAAGGTGGCGTATGTTCTCAATGTTATTTCAGCTATTTTTGTAGATGACTTCAAGAGGTATTAGTAAGCGTAACCTGTTTTCTGATTTTTTTTTTTAAAACTTTATTGCATTAACTAACGATAGCGTATACTTTTAATGACTTTCAATAGCTGATTCAATGCCTTACGAATTTTTAAAAGAGCGCGTACAACTCGCAATTCCTATCGGTATTGTAATAATGGAGGCTTAGCCAGAGACAAGTGAAAGCATAGATGAAGAAAACTGAAGAAGCAAAGTAAATGAATCTAGAGGAAGAATGGATTTATTTTTCAGTCTTAACTGATTTTTATTATTAATAAAGTTGATTCTTATAACTTAATCAGTCTCAATACCTAATAAATATTTTCATTTGTATTGCTAAATAAAAAGTAAATTTGAAGCCTCTTCATACAGTATTACCAATGGAGTTTCGAAAATCGCTTCAGTTACACAAAAAATTTAAATTGATTTTTAAATATAATCAGTCGTGATAAGACACTGCGTATATTTTCTCCACTTATTTTTTCTGTCAGTCGCTTGGTTTCATGGTGATATCGAATATTACAGTATGTGATGACAATAAGTCTGATAAGTCGAAGCACATGATCGTCAGAAGGACTCATTTCAAATGAATGGTGAGTTAAATTAGTGAAAATATTAATTTTGTTTTCGGTTATAAAATGTAATGTTTTTGCTAGAATTTTGATAGGCATATTCAATTTAATTGCTCTTTGCTCTCCTAGATTATAAAATTCACTCCTAATGATTTTTTCTGAAATTTTGCACAGGTATACTACATCTTTCGATGGTGTGATAAGGCCTCCTTATTTTTTTTTTCTCAATGAAATTAAGGCTGTGGTAGCTCTGATATTGCTCTGTCAACGCCTCTTTACATTGAATGCACATTATAGATTTAATTACAGACCTAGAAACGAATCCTGCCGAATCACAATATTTTTGACAAGATTTTAATATCGGGGATTGGATAATATTGAGTCGCGTCATCTGATATGGAATCATGATTATATTCATCAGAGTTATACATGAATTAATGTTTTGTGCCCTGCACTCAATTTTAACCTGGTAAATTTAATGCCAAATAATTTGTCATTAATTTAATGTTTAATAAAAAATGCTGTATAATTTTGTTGCCGAAATAAAAGATCTATCCAGTTTTTACGAAGAATGTCATCCTTTGGAAATCTACAGCGCAAATGTTTCGTTTTCTAATTTTTTTGTTTAGCTTTGAAATAGCTATTATACACGGGTGTAAGAGCTTGGTGCTTATTTCTTGCGTGACAGTTTTTTTTTTAATGTATTCATCACAATAAAAACGTTTATACCTATGTTTACTGAAATATCAGATGTTTATACTACATGAATAAAAAATTTAAAAGCTGCATCACAAAATTTTTTAAGATAATAAAAAAAAATGCAATTTTAATTTTTGTTAATCTGATAATAATGGAATATTTGTAAAGGCAGGACATTTAAACTGGAAGGATATTTAAAAGTTTAATTGCTATCAATAAACAAACCTAACTTAATTTATCAATAATGAACCAATTGATTTTAAAATTTTAAATTAAAAGAAAACCTGGTAACCTAAAATATTTCTGAAAAGGTACTTAAATTGTTTTTTTTTTTTGTTTTTTTTTTAACAAAAAACGAAAAGGAAGAAATAATTCTCAGTTCAATAAAATAATCAGTTTATTAATCCAAATATTGTAGTAAGCAATTAACTAATAATATAATTACTTGTGAACTGAAGTATTAGATCTTTTTTAAAAAAACGATTTGACCAATATGTATGAGAATTTCGTCCAGTTAGATATTAGAAGGGGGGATTATAATTTGTACATCTCGTACAAATCAACAATAATTTGGATTATAATTAGTGAACTGTATATTTTATTTTATTAATTTTCAAATTATAATTTATAAAGAGAATTTTCCTTGTTAATTGTTTAATATAATCTCTTCCTCCTTTTGCATTTAAATTTTTTTTTTTAATTTATGTTTAAGAATAACTTTATTTATCACCAAATAACTTTTTATCGGATGGGCCGATTTGGATGATTATTTTTTGTTTAATAGAGCAAGTCTTTCTGGTGGTCCCATAATAAATTCATCCAGATATCTTGGGTAGATATTATAAAAAATAATTTTTTGCGATTGATTCACAGGCATTGCCTCCGGCGATCAGCGTTTCTTGCCAATCCCGTAATGGCGGCGCGAAGGCACCACTAAAGGGGAGGTCACTGCCAGTCTCTTTCTTCATTTGTCTCTGGTCTGAACTTGCTTAAACAATGACTGGGCTTGTATTCACATGCATTGTTACTCGCGTAAAGCTCGCACAGATTAGGGTGTGACGTCATTCACCGAACTTAATTGTCAGAGGTTGTATATAGACTACTACAAAATTATGTTAGTATATAATGTAATTACTTTTATACATATCCTATATTGGGATGCAACCTTTTAAATA
>JAHWFO010098252.1:544960-592107 GCA_023313115.1 Rhysida immarginata | reverse complement strand
CACGTCAAGATTATATCCGAGCATCTTTCGGAGAAAGGAAACAGGTTGTTCTAATGTATTTATTATTATTCCAATTGTAATATTTTCAAATTATTATATCTGAAATAAATGATTTTTATTTATTATCTGAGCATCGTCTCGTCCCCTCTCTCTATCATCAATACTACATTCGCACTTGACCTAAATTTGTAAAGCTTCTTAGTGCACGAAAATTTTCAGACCCAAATTCTAAATTCAAACCTTAATCGTAAACGGACATACGAGGGTATATTGAAAAGTAATGCCTCCATGGCTGTAACTTTTTTATTTTTTAACCGATTTTCACAATTCTTTTTGTATCTGATACTTACATTTGTCCTCTACGTAATGCACTATTCACTTTTCGACATAGTCTCCATCCCTTACCACGCATTGCGCCAACGCGTGACTAGTCGGGTGAACCCGTCGGAGAGGAATTCCGGGGTTGTTGTCGACACCAGGACCGAACGGCAGGTTTCATCTCATCGTCAGAATTCCTCTCCGACGGGTTCACCCAACTAATACACGTGTTGGTGTAATGCGTGGAAAGGAATGGGGACTATGTCGAAAAGTGAATAGTGCATTACATAGAGGACAAATGTAAGTATCAGATACAAAAAGAATTGTGAAAATCGGTTAAAAAATAAAAAATTTACAACTATGGAGGCATACTTTTCAATATGCCCTCGTACATTCACTCACCAAAAGTCATGGCACACCTGCCTAATAACCTGTTGGGCCCCTTCTGGCCCGGACAATGGCGGCGACCCGTCGTGGAAGAGAGTCTAACAGTCCGCGGAACACATGCACAGGCACTGTAAGCCATGCCGCCTCCACTGCATTCCATGACGATGCTGCATTTACCAGTTGTGTTGGTGACGACCTGACAGATCTTTCGATGACGTCCCACAAATTTTCAATGGGATATAACCTGGAGAACATGGAGGCCAAATCATTGTCGTGAAGTCGGTAGCATGTTTCTCCAGCCACTGTCGTGTCACAAGGGCCGTGTGTGGAGGCGCATTATCTTGCTGGAAGATGCCGTCGCCCGCGGGGTAAAAACAGTTCATGAAGGGGTGCAGGTGGTCCCCAAGCAGATCGACATAGGAAGTAGAACGCAGAGTGGATTTCAGATGCACCAATGGACCCATTGCATGCCACGAGAAAACACCCCAGACCAGTATGGAGCCTCCATCTGCCTGAGTGGTCCTCAGCTGAAACACGGACACGACCATCGGCCTCATACAGCTGGCAACTTGTCGCCAGTCCTCAGCGGTCCAATGTCGATGTGCAGCTGTCAAGCGTGGCACCCGTCGTGGCCGTCTGCTCCCAAAGCTTGCAGCCTGCCAAGGTTCGTCAAATTGTCGTCACGGATACAGTTGTGGGACGTCCCTGGTTGTACCGCATCGTGATTTGGCCATCTGTCAGCAGTTGCAAGCCGGGTAACCCGGCGAATACTTCTGGCATCAATGAGGCGTCGACATGGGTTTTAACCCCTCGTTGGGTGTACTCTCGATAGATCCTTGCAACGGTTGTTCGGGAAAATTGCAAGGTATTGGCTACATTTGATATTGAGGCACCCATCCGTCTGGCACCAACAGTCGTCCTCCGTTCAAATGCGGATAGCTCTCGGCGTGCTGCCATTTCTGCAACTAGTTTTGCTTACACAAATGGCTACACAACTTCCACCTTCTCCCGGATTCTCCAACGAAGAAAACTTGCCCTCTCCAACCCTAAACCTCCTCACCCATCCCCATCCAAGAAATGGGTGTCCTTGCGATTCATCAGCCCTCAATTTTACCGCCTTTCCGCCTTGCTCTCCACACTCGGCCTCCAAGTTTCCTATGCTCATCGACCCCATGCTTTCGCTCTCCTTATCCCCCCAACCAAACACACACCGACAATTTCTCCCGTTCCAGAGTTTATAGATTAAACTGTGGATTTTGCGATAAATACTATATAGGCCGGTCGACCCGCAATTTCAATAAACGATTCAAACAACACATGGACTCCTACAAGAAACAAGATAATAATTCACACTACGCGATCCACCTTGCCCGCACGGGACATGCCCCCAAAGAGCAAAGTGAAATCATGACCATTCTCCATCTATGCAACGGCCCATTCAAGACTGCCACTCTCGAAGCTATTGAGATCTTTAAAGCTAAGATCTCCTCTCCAGATCACCTCCTCAACTGCCAAACCGTTTTTGATATTTATTCAATTTTAAATTCTTTAT
Organism: Rhysida immarginata; assembly: GCA_023313115.1. Lineage (NCBI taxonomy): Eukaryota > Metazoa > Arthropoda > Chilopoda > Scolopendromorpha > Scolopendridae > Rhysida > Rhysida immarginata. Next base: position 589,850 of record JAHWFO010098252.1, on the reverse strand, counting down.
CCGATATCTTGTAATTTTTCAAATTTGTATATTTACTTTCCTTTCCATTTTTTATTGATACCTTAGTTTACGTTAACTCCGGATGAGTCTTCTTCTAGGTCCGCGTTTTCAGTTTTGTTTGTGTTATGATATCACTTTTTCCTTTATATTTCAATTAATTTTCCTCTCAAGGTTTCCTTATAATTTCATTGTTATTGGTTCCTTATCCAACCATTCTCCTTTCAATGTCGCCACTGTACAATTTATATTATTTACTGTTTGTTATCTCTTCATCCAGTCATGTTCTCATTCTGTACCATATTTTCTGTATATAAAGGCTTATGTCCTCTTGTGAGTATCCTTGGCGAAACTAGTCGGAAACTGTTCTCCCTTTGTTGTGTTGTAAAGTCTTTACCAATTTTATCGATAGAAACAGCACTATGGACCCCTTACTGAACGATTTTGCTTACAATTATTGTGTGATATTAAGGAGTCCTGTGCAGCTGTATTCCGAGAATGGAAGCAGCGGGATCTGTCTCATTACGGACTGGGAGCCTGATTGGAGGGGTGTGCCATGACTTTTGGTGAGTGAGTGTATAAAGTCATATGTTGGAAAAGAAATCCTATTAGGTTTTCATTTAGTTTTTGGTATATGTTGAAATACGCCTGCGAGAACGTTTCAAAATTGTCTGTCCGTTTTAAAGAATAGAAAAAATCGAACATATGCCAAATTTTCGTTTGATTAGTATGTCTAAATTTTTTGTACTTTAAATGTGCTCATTAAATCTAATTAACAGATTTTTTTGTGTAAAGGAGGTTGAACAGGTGGAACTTTTGAAGCTGAATCTTTATTTTCTCATTTCTGGTAATTTTTCATTGATGAAATGCTAATTAATGTTACTTAGACGGAATTATTTTTTTTAATATTTCAAGAATAAGCTCTCTCCTTGCGGTAATATTAATAGGAAGCCAATTCTTTATATGAATTATAGCATGGGAACCAGATTCCAGTCTTTGAATGAATGAATTGTGTGCCTGATCGCTTAGTCAAAGAAAAGGGATTTCACTGTCATTACGCGATTAAATCTCTTACAAGATGAAGATCCCAAAGGAAAAGACAATTATTGACGAGTGATAAGTGTATTAGTTTTATAAAATTAATTATTTTCATAAATTTAAATTCGTAGGTAGTTTATTTAACAAAGGCATGTGAATGTTGGCCATTAATCGCTATTTTCGTTTTTAACAACGTGGTCAGCTAACTTCGGCTGCCTAACTTATTTCAGACAATAATCAATATGCAGATTCCCTAGAAAAAGCATTACATCTTTTCAAATGTGAAAAATCATATAATACGGAAACAATAGGTTTTTCAGTGAACAGTGAACGGCTTTGCTCATTTATGACACGCGCAATAACATTTGTAGAGGTGGTGAGTTACATTCAGAAAATTGATATTCAGCTTTTTTTTTTTTATTTTTATTTTTATTTTTTAAATAATAATCTAACCATGAGCGTGTTTTCAATTTCCAAGGAAATGATGTGTGATGTAAGCACACGTACAAAAATAAATTTGCGTGTTAATCTTTACTTCTCGTATTATTATCTTTTATAGGGAAAGCATTTGGAGAGTAAACAGACGGGCATTGATTTGATGATAATTTTTTGATGTAGAAGCGATGTTGCTCTTTTTTTTTCTTTCGCCGTTATCGAGTCTGCTACTACCAATTATTATTATTATACACGGTGTTTTCTTTTTTATTTATTTATTTATTTATTTTGTATATATTGTGCTGGATTACGTAACCACCTATTACAAGGTGATTACTCATTTCTATTTTCGTTGTCTATGTAAAGAAGAGATGAAGAAGTCTTTATGAAACGCAATAAAAAGTGAAAGGTATGAATTGGGGGTGAGTAGGTGGGTGGGATGGATGAAGGGACCCATTTATTACTCGAGAGGATTAAAGGGATGCTCGGAGTAGCCAGCCCGCACAGACACGAGGGAAAGAGCTTCTCTCCCATCCCTCGACAGGCGTGCGCACGAAACCGACTGCCAATCAATTTCGGGACAAGCGGACAACCTTCGCTGCGGGGAGAGAAGGTGCGAGAGCCGAAGGACGTTCACTCGACAGCCAGCCCTTTCCCGTTGACTTTTCCGCGTCCTCCCCTCGTCGGCGAACTCGTTTTCCGAAGCCAACACCAACTCTGATAACAGGCGTGTAGCTACGTCATTTAGATTACAGTGCTTTCGCGACGACAGCTATAAAGCTCGCCGTGATCGTTGCTTGATAAACGGAGACGGGAGAGCGTGAGCAAGAGCGCCTCCGCCGTCATGGCCGTTCGCCTTTCCTTCCACCCCTGGTGAGGGATAGAGGATCGTTCCAGTCTAGCAACAACGCTTAAACAGAACGCCACCAGTGAGGCCGATTCTATCGAATGGTGCACGAGCACAAAACCGTATTTGCACGAGCCGACAATTTCAGCGTTTTTCTTTCGATACTGTTGTTTGTGACCGCATCCGTCTCTATCAGCTGATAGAGGAAACCGTCCAGTCGTACGGGCGGCGAGCACGTGAAGGAAAGTAATGAGCCTCACTGCTCTGGCGGGTTCCTTCATCAGTGTCATCGGTGCATCGACGACGGGGCAGAGGGTGACCACGGCGGAAGAACTCGGTCTCCTCTGACACCGACCGTTCATCCAGCATTGGAAAGTATCTTAACGTGCACACGTATAAACATAACACTGTCGATGTTGCTCTGTGTACAGTGCTCCGGTATATTTACTCCCCCACGTCAAGCGTAAGGATTAGCCCTTGGATTCCTCTGTTGGATTGGATTTTGCGAGCAGTCGGTGCGATCTTCTTAATTTGTGCGTGCGGATACTCATCTAAATAGAATACTAATCTATCATCGGGTCTGATTTCGGTTGAAGGAGGCACGTGTGGCACATGGCAGCAGCAGTAGCAGCAGCAGCAGCAACAGCGACGTCCATCTCGTCAGTCACCTTCGAAGCGAGGCGTTAACAACGGTTGCCACGACAACGAAAAGAGAGGCGTGGGTGGACGCTTCAAGCAGTGAAGAAAAAAAAAAGAGGAAAGGAAAGAAGGAAAGAGTTCGGCAACAAGTGCTTCGTCCCTTCTCCCGTCGACCGAGAGCCACCGAATCTCTTCGGCGACGATGATCATGACGGCGATGTCAACGATAATGAGGGCCGTCTGTTAGCACCACGCTCCTAAAAATCTGTACACTTTGTGGGAAATATCTCTATTACTTCCTATTCTCCCTTTCACCTTTTCCTTAGTTCCTTCCTGTTTCTACGGTGGCACCTTTTTTGGCCACGCGATCCGTCTGAGCGCGTTCTCCGTGCGTGCTTGTGTGTGAGTGTGTGTGATACTTGCTGCTGCTGTTGTTGTTGTTGTTGCGTGTCTCCTTCCTTTCGTTCATCGTTGTCGTCATCATGCAGGCAGAGCACGGCGATCTCAAGGAACTCCAAAGCTTTCGGATGCTTCGCTCTAGGCGCCACACCCTCGCCAATGTCCGGTAAGATCCCCTTTCTCACTACTTTCTCTACATTTGTTTTGAGAATAAAAATAATAAAAGAAACGCCCGTGAGAAAGTCTTTTTTTTCTCGTAAAAATTCAGTTTTTTAGATTTCCTTAAAGAGGATGTAATGCTATGTTTTTGAACTTTAAAAACTAACGAGACATTGCACCTCTTTAATTAGCGACGACACAGATAAACGTATTTACATCTGGAATGGCTAGGTAATGAACCACGTGACCGATAATCACATTCTTCCGTGAAGGTTGGCGCTACTAATCAGTCGATCGGTTATTTCTTCCTTTGTAACCTCTTTTCAAATCGGTGACGGCCTTTGTTTTCAATGTCATTGCAACGTTGCACTCGTCTTCCCAAAGCAGTAATTTTGTGAGCATGTGATTCTCTTTTAGACAAGCAAGGCCATTCGCGGCGGCGTTCCTCTACATTACATAATTGATCTTATCTGATAAAGTGATTGAAATGAACATTATCAAAATATATATTTGAAATAAATACTATTATTAATTCATTGTTTGAAATTTGAAAAAAAAAATGTATTTGAAGCCCCTTTTCGATAGTAACGGGATGTGGACGTTTTTATCGCACAGCTCTTTATCCGCATCTTCTGCCTAGGATTGAAGTTGGTTATTTTTCCGTAACAGATGTCCTTTGTTATATTTCTATAAAGCGTTTAGAATGGCTTTTTCTAGCATAACAGTGTGCGCCTTCAGGTTCTATAATGGAGTTTTAAATGTAAACAAACCCTTGTTATTTAATAAGCTCTTTTCATATTGGTTATGTAATGGTTTCGAAAGGGAAGTTGTGAATCGATGCTTTATGCGAATTTGAATGAAAATCCTCGCAGGAAGAGAAATCGAATACCTGTGTTTGTGTGTATAATTAATTTTTAAACTACTACCGCTACTGTTTCTTTAGCTATAAAGGTTCGTCCAACAATGATTAGCTCTCGTAATATAAAATATGTTAGTGCAAAAAATAGGCCTACTTAGAAAATCTCTAATTTAGATGTGTCATTATTTCCTGATCTAACTATGAAATATTTGATTCATGGAGGGAAGAGTAATTTGTCAATTTCCCATTGTTGATGATATATTCAAGAATCAAATTTTCTCACAGACGTCGAAAATTGTCAACAAGATCGGCCCGACGGCTGAGATCGGCTTTCCAGACTCACGATTCTTTCGGTTTGCGGGGTCAGGTTACGCTTGGTTATAGTGTTTATAAAAGATCGGAAATTAGAGTATAGTCTCCGAATTAATCATTGGATAATTCTTTCTCTGACGAAAGCTGAAAAACTAGAATACTGTAAACCCCATTCTTGATTAACGCTGGGGTTAGGTTTCTGAAAACCTGAACGTTATTCAAAACAGCGTTATTCAAATACTGTTTCCCCCTAAAAAAAAATGCTAAATAGAGAGATTTCTAATTGTCCCAAACATTAGTAAATATATCAAAAGAATGTACAAATAAACAATATAAAAGATGTGCGTAATAAACATGAAATTACGTTTGTTGCTGCTGCACATAGAAAAATTTGGCAATGACGGGTTGGATGCTTTTTTTCCTTAATTTCTTTATATATGATGTCGAATTTCTTGGGCACTGCGTTGTTCATTGGGGCGATTATTTTGTAAGATGGTCGTTGTATCGTCAACCAGTGTGAACACATCAACTCCTTTGTGCAATATCGGAATAAAAGGAAAACACAAATCCACAAAAAAAATTTTTTAATGACTCAGATGTACATTTCGGAAGTCATAATTCCTTCATCAGTGAGTGATTTTACAGAACGAGAAGACTCGAATTTATAAGAAACTGAGGCGAATACAAGCCAATCAGATAACAAACAAGTGAACAGATCAACCAATCAAAAAATTTTTTAATTATAACAAAACAGAAAACAACAACGAAAATAGAGCAACCAACCAAGTTTTTCAAAACAACTCTATACACAACAAAAAACCAAGGGCCGCTTAAAATAGATACTCCGCTTGTAATAGCCAAATTCTAACAACAAAGACAGTAAGAAATTACTTAGTCAAAAACTTGGATAAAGGCAACCAAGATGCTACAGGCATAGGGCCGTCATCGCTATTCAACAAGTTGTTGGTTGCTCTATTTTTTACAATCTCCATTGATTCAAGTAAATACAGCAATTTATTATTTTTACAACAATGTAAAACCTCAAACAAGTCTGTCGAATAATCATGTTTTTCATTAATAACATGGTCGGTGAACGAGGACACACCTGCGTTTGCATTCCTAATACAAGCAATATGTTCTTTAAGGCGGTTATTTACCCCACGTTTTGAGCTTCCCAAGTAAAACTTGTCACAAGATGCACATTTTAATTTATAAACGCCTGAACAATCCAAAACTGGGATTCTGTCTTTTATCGAGCTTAAAGTATTCTTAGTTGTATTAGAGCTTTTATATAAAAGTTTGTACTCGAAATCTCTGCACATTTTCTTAAACCCTTTGTTTAGAGTAACATTAAAAGGGAGAACCAACACCTTTCTGAACTCCTCCTTTTTCTTAGAGTGGTGACTTTGTCAAGGTGTATGTGCATTTTAATTTTTATAGCAAGTTTGTTTACAATTTTTTCATTGAACCTATTGAACCTCGCAAAGGATCGGATTAAGCTAAATTCTTTTTCCCTGGCAACATCATTCAAAGGTAGTAACAAGGCCCGTCTAATTTGATGGATCTTATTAACTCCTTTGTGGTTAAAGCGTTTGTTGATGCAGAACATTCAAGAGTGTCCACTTGTTCCTCATTTTTATTCTCTCTTTCAAGTTCCAACAGATCTGGAGTTGAAAGGCCCTCGGCATGGGAGGCAAGAAGGTTTTCCATGTCTTCTTCCTCCAGGTTTTCCAGGCCGATTTGTCGTCCCATTGTCTGGTTGATACTTTCGATTGCATTTTCGAATCCCAAAAAATTTTCAACTAAAATCGGACACAGTTTGATTACACTGGCGTAGCCCTTCTTACAGACCTTCGATTGAATTTTAACGAGCGTTGATCAAAATGAAAGTAAGCGTTATTTAAAACGAAATTATAAAAAAATGATTCAGCGTTAATCAAAAAAAAACGTTAATCAAATAAGCGTTAATCAAGAATGGGGTGTACATGCATATACAGGGTAATCCATTTGTGAGACTGTAGCTTTTAAACAAATTAACGTCCTTGAATGAAAGTTAGCTGCCATTGATAATCTAATCGATGGTCCGAACTTAGCTAACATTCGTCGATGCAGCTATGTAACATAGTTGGTTAGTGAAAAGAACTAATTACTTAATGGAAGTAAAGCTGAGCCAGGCCTAAAAAAACATCCTGGGAATGTTAATATAGAATGAATTTGGTTTAATCGGCCAAGTACTGGAACAGATTTTACATTTAGTTCAAGAATGAATGACGTTTGCGACTGTGATTAAAATTCGAATTTGATTGTTTATTGGAGCTACTGCTAGAACGTTTACATCAAGAACGAGTAATTAGAATTTATTTAGTAAAATTTCCGATTGATTAATTATTGTTGTTAGAGTCAAACGTGTGAAAAACCTCGGTACTCATATGAGCAATACCATTGTTAATAAGATATAGAAGATGTAATGTGGGCGGAGCAATAAAAATTACTCTGATTGCTGAGAGCATAATTAAGTTTCTTGTCGTTCGTATATAAATCGATTTGAATAATAGACATAAGCAACGTCATGTAAGATACTCTGTCCAACGAAAGGAAAACTGAGCGTGTCTAATAAAATTTCCAATTGTAATTCTTAAACATTGCTAATTTTCCTTTCCTTATTTAAGTGAACAAACCCAGTTTTTCTTTCGGTTGCACAGAGTATGGTACAATTAGGCGTTGCATTAGGCGTCTTTAACGAATATCGTTATATTTTTCTACTTTATTACGCTATCAACTGCAGCTACCTTTGTGCAATTTAGTTTTAATTTGTCAAACACCTTAATCTCACAAAATGATTCAGTTGATTAAACTGAATTGTCAATTATTAAGGAAATGTTAGTTGTTGCTTTCGTGTACGTAATCGTCGACTATTGCGAGACCTACGAGAGACAGGCCGGGCCAACACAATCTAGATAAAGAAGGCCTGCGCACTGAAAAGTCATACATTGTAACATTATTATCAAAAAGCCAGGGCCAACGAGAGACAGAAAAAGTCACCTGACCATCGGGGTCCGAGCAACAACCCATCCTTAATTGTTTCCAACAAAGACCCGGATGATCAGCTGATTTTGGAGCTCCAGAGCCTTTCTCCTAGGCCTCGCAACTATTGTGTTGAAGATTGTTGTTATAATATTAAGCAGATTGGACTGGGTGTCTCCTATTGAGTGCTTAGCAATGGTTGCTTCACGAGGCCTATGAGAGAGACAGGTCACGGCCTTCTAGAAACTATCAGGCCTGATATGGAAAAGTTAAAACATTGTTACGTCGTCCTGGTAGTGCTATTACAGAAGTAAGTTCAACGTGTAGCCAACGAGAAAGACAGGCCCGGGTGGGAAAAGTCACCTGACCATACTAGTCCGAGTAACAATGTAATATTCATTGTTTCCATCTGGAATTTTAACAATCAATATTTTTTCGTTTGTTGGAAACAATGAAGGTTGGATTGTTAGCCGGACTACTATGGTTTGGTTTATTAGAAATTTTGGTCATTTTGCGTCTTTTACACAAGTTATATCTGTACACAGCCCGGGACAAACACAAACATCCATGCCCACGGCGAGATTCGAACCTACGACCAGGCGGACTCGAGAACTAGAAAGCCTACGCCCTAGCCCTCTCGACTACTATGGCCAGGTGACTTTTCTGCGCCGGGGCCTGTCTTTCCGTGACCACCGAAAGACAAGCCCTGAGCGCGGAAACGTCATACATTGTTACATCATCCTTAGAAGGGCTAATTTAAGACTTATTATTGGTAGAAATACGAATAACAATACCCTTCTAATGATGATTAACAATGTATGACGTATCCGCGCTCAGGCAACACCACCTAAAGACAAGGCCTGAGAGCGGAAACGTCATTCATTGTTAAAACGTCATAAGTAGTCATCTTTAATCGCATTTCTACCAATGATAAGCCCGAAATTATGACTAAGTATGATGATGTAACAATGTATGAAATTTCTGTGCGCAGGCCTTCTCTTTAGGTGGTGTTGGCTCAGGCAACACCACCTAGACAGAAGGCCTGCGCACAGAAACGTCATACATTGTTACATCACACAGAAGCGGCTATTGTTAACCGTAATTCTACCAATAATAAGCCGTAACTTTGTCCGTTTGACGATGATGTAACAGTGTATACAGTTTCTGTGCGCAGGCCTTCTGTCTAGGTGAAGTTGGCTCAGGCCTTGTCTCTCGGTGGTCACGGTCTTTCTCGTTGGCTACGGTTTGACGTCACAATCTTAGTGCTTCAACAATACACGAGGCCAACGAGAGACAATACATATTGACGTCATGTTCAGGCCTGGTAGTTTCTGAAAAGCTGTGAACAGGCCAGTGTACTCAGAGTCACCTCACCATCGAAGTCCGAGCAAAAATCCAACCGTCATTGTTTCCAACAAACAAAATAACACTGATTGCTAAATTCCAAAATGGAGACAATGAAGATTTGACTGTTTCTCGAACCCTGATGTCAGGTGATTTCGAGTGCCAGGGCCTGTCTTTCTCGTACGCTTCGTTGCTTCCGAGGCCTACGAGAGAGATAGCCCTTTAAATCAAGTCACTTGACCTTCTTAGTCCAAGCAACAATGTATTTTTATAGTATCCATATGAGATTTTAACAATCAGTGTTTTTTCGTTTGTTGAAAACAATGAAGATTACATTTTAAGCGCTCGGGACTGCCGTTTATAAGCGCTGAGGACTGTCGAAGCCGACAGGAACTATACAAAGCCATAGCACTACGTCACTTCTATTGTTGAAACTTCACAAAAACCGATGGGATATTTTGAAATGTGAATTTTGTATTTTAGATAAATATGTAAAGCAAAATGCGTTACTGCCAAACATGGGTCATTTAATTTTTTAATAAATCATTTATTTTAAATTTTAGATATCCTTATTTTGTTTTTAAATTTCTTTTTCCATGATTTCATAAAAACAGTGCCACGGCCTGTTTAGATCGCGTCGCTTCGGGACTGTCTTTCTAGTTGGCTTTTGATTGTTTCATTTGTAACTTTAACAAAAACAAGTAAAATTAATTCTTACAACGGTTTAATAGAAATTCTAGTGATTAATGTTGTTCCTAATGTAGTTGTGAGACAATAGGAACTGAGTCATTAACAATTACGCTGGTAGCCGTATGTTTTCAGACGTAAATCATTATGTAGGGTGGATTTAAAGTCGCGCACATCAAAGTTTAGCTGCCTGTAAAAGTACCAGTTTGAGAATTGAAATGAAAATACAGTATCACAGAGATTAGTTGAAACGTTGGCTTTTAATTTTAGCAGACAAACTTCAGGTGTTACAATAAATGTTGGAAATGAAGTTCTTTTTCGCGAATACAAAAGCATGTTGGTTTTACCAGATTTCGTGAGACTCTGCTAAGCATGGCAGTATTGATGTTAGAAATGGCTGCTGTGATGTTCGTTTTCATCTCAGCAATCGTTTGTGAACTATACACTTAAATCCCATTTTTCAGATAACCCCATAGGAAGAAATCAGGGGATGATAAAGCTGGCGAGTGAGTGGAGCACAATCCCTAATTCGAAAGAGGACATCATTTCGAACATTTATTGTAACACCTATAGTTTGTCTGATAATTAGAAAAGGAAAATCATTAATTTTTCTCCGTTTGCATTAAATATTAAATTTTGGGTTCGATATGTGGAAGGGCATTTTGATTGTAACTGATCATGTTGATATAAATACTATTCGCGAAAAAGGATGTCATTTACAACATTTATTGTAACAGCTAAAGTTTGTCTGCTAAAAATAAAAGCCAACATTTCAACTAATCTCTGTGATACTTTACTTTCATTTAAATCCTCAAACTGTATTTTTACGGGCAGCTAAACTTTGATGTGCACGACTTTAAACTCATCCTGTAGAATATCATAGTTAGCTTCTTGAATCAGTTTATAAAATTCAATCTTTATATAATCCAACCAGCGAATCTGCGTTACCATGAAAATCAGCTAGAGTAACTGATTTAGCTAGAGTTACTAATTTAGTCTCGTACTGAGGTGAAAAAAATGTTTTTATATGTTTTTTTTCCAAAATGTACTTACTTTCTGGACGAAGTATAATCCTTCGAACGATTGCTATGGAGCATAATACTGTATGCTTGTTGCTTTGAAGAGTCGAGTTCATGTATGCTTTGTTAAATGAATTACTGTTAAATTGGTGGCCCCTAAAAAGCCTTTTCTGCAAATTTAATTTTCCTCCGAAGAATCGTAATACTTTCTTGGTTGACATATTGTTTGAGTATGTTTTGAAAAAAGCGCACTTTAAGAAGGAAATATGAACGATAAATAAAAGACCTGTTCAAGGAGTCTATACTTAGCCAACATCATGACCACGTGATTCAAGGAGCAGGAGGAGCGATTCCCATGACTTGTCTGTTGGTTTCTAAATAAATATAATTCCAATGGTCTTGTAATAATAATGGGTTGAAGGTGCCGAAGTAAAATATAATGTTTTTTTTATTCTATTCCGGCACCTTTAACCTCAAATATATGGAGGGTGCGTAACGTTGTTTTTATGGGTCAAATATTCCAGTTTAGGACGTTTCCGTCGGATGTGTTCAGCACGTGTCTTCAAAACTTTTACGTAACGTTGCCTAGTAACAAGTGTAAGGCGGGTATTGCATTGTTCTTCAGCCATGTTTAATGACAGCGTCCTTGGTTTTTTGATTGACATGTTGCCGAGTGTTATCATGCAACAATTAAACATCCTTCTTCTGTCGATGGGCTCGAGCACGATTTAGTCGAGCTTGAAAATGATCTCCAAAATCAGGAGTCTTTTTGAATCGTAAAGGACTGTCGCCATAATTTTTCCTTTGATTGCGCTGTTGTGAATTTCTTTTTTCGTAAATGCTAGAAATGATAGAAAATGGAATCCGACGATGACGCCGCTCCACTGATTGTCTACTCGTCTCAGAATAGAAAATGATACAAGAAAATTCTTACAAGAAAATCATCTTCATCATTTTCGTACACTGGAAATATGCTCTCCCCACAGTTTTTCGGGTTTCTTCGAGGGAAGCTGTCGACATCCTCGAAAAACAAAATTCTACAAATCCAAATGATGTACCATTCCCCGGTTTTCAATAGACGCGACACATTTTTCACACTTTTATGTCTTCCAAAACGCGCTGCATATTTTCAGGTGTTTGTGATGTGTAATATGCCGTTGCGAGGAGAATCTGTTATAATGGCGCGTCCTCTTTCACTAGATAATCTGCTTGCCACCAACTGTACTGCGATCGATAGCATCATCTCTTTAGACCGCTTTTAACCTCTTCTGAATGTTTCTCACTGTCTCATTCTCACAACGCTAAAAGTCTGTAACATCATGTTGATTTTGACGAAGTTCAGGTGCAGCAGCCATCTTGAAAAGGAACTATATAAGCTTATAAGACTGCGGCACCAGAGTGAATGAGTTGAAATTTAATACAAGCGGAAGGATGTTTGTGTAAATGGCAAAGGTGTAAAATATAAATTGCATTAAAAAAAAGCCGTCATTACTTTTGGAGTGACCCTCGTAATTGTTATGATTGTGTAAATTTTCGTCGACTATTTTGTTTTGTGCTTTGCAGAAGTTTTCGATTGATATTTCATTTTTACACATACACACGAGCGCGCTCATACACAGAAATGAGTTTTCCTTTACTGCAGAATTAATTACATGCGTGATGTCTTCTTTTTAATTTCTTTATATTTTGGAACGTTGTGAAATAAGAAATTATATTGCGGCCTGTTTAGAATACGAAGAAAATTTCTCTACTTTAGAATCTGTCTGTGAAAAATCTCAGGTGCTTGTTTTAAAACGATTCGCCTTTCACGGAGCTTTTATAAAAAAGATCTCTCAAGTGTAGCAAACATCACATTACGATAATTGGTGAAGCCCGTAATTCGATTAGTAAACGCAGAAGAAATGCTAAATAGAAAAATTTCTTTCTTTACGGGAAAAGAGTAAAAGATAAAAAACGGAGAGAAGGGAAGACGACCAAAACAAATGCCGTGCATTGTTCAATTATTAATGTTTGTTTGAAGGATGGAAGGAGTAGAAATTTCATATTATATGAGAGAAGAAAATGTTCGCCCCCCCGCCTTCCCTTTCTCATTCGCCTTCTCTTGTGTCGTTCTTTTTCGCCGCTCCGACAAAATTGAATTGGGGCGATTGGCTTCTGTTATTGTTTGGGTAGCAACAGATGGCATTGATTACCCTGGAGCTTAAAGCGGCCGCTAGCAGCTGAAAACCCCAAGTTAATTTTTCACTCAAACAAAGTTACACCATCCTTATTATCCCCATACGTTCTTCGTTGACTCTTAAAGTAATTTAATTTCTTGGCACTCTCTTAATTGGAAAGCCAGTCTTGTTAGGATTTGCCTTGATTGATTGGCATGGGTCACTCTCGGAAATATGATAATTTATTTTTATTGCATAAGTAAGTACTCTCATTTTTTCTTTACTTATTTATTCCACTGCTAGTTTTTTTTTTTTTTTGGAAATAATGACACAAATCTTTTGACAACTGAAAGGTTTTATATGTTTTCTATTGATCGTGCCCACTGCTCTTCATGAGACTCGTCTCTTGGATCCAGTTCACTCTGACTCTTGATCGTTGTCTTCAGTCTATCACTAATACTCGAAGTTCGTATCTGTGGATCAATCGACTCGGAGACGAACGTTTTATTAAATAACCGAGCGAAGAAGTAGGTTGACTCAAAAAATTCATCTTAATACGAATTGCGGAGAACGACATGATTGGAATGCAAAAGCAGCAATGATAAATATAATTTCTGAAGTTACGACAGAAATTATTTTCATAAATTATTAAATTATTGACCTTACAAAATGGTTGAAAACCATAGTACTAAACTATTACTATGATTCATAGCAAGACGCAGTTTGTTTGTTTTTTCTTCTAAAGCATTTCCAAAAATTCGATTTTGACATATTGTACCGTACGAGGGATGTTCAGAAAATAATTCCCCACATTTCTTTCTCTCGTAAACCCATTTATTCTAATGGGTGAAAACGACATAATAAATGGATACTTATTTACATATAATATTTTCGCACATAATCCTGTTAACATGTGAACAACGACAAACAATGCTCCTAACGACTGCTAACTTTCATAACTGCAAACAAACCATCTCCTGAGTTTCTACCTTCGGAACCATGAATCCAATTACAGCTCATTGTCTGTAAAGCGAGTCGTTTACAGATGCAACTTTGAGGTTATTTATTCACAAACAGCACACGAACGCGGGAAACTATATTTGCGGCATGCAAAATTTTCTACCTCTAAATGTGGGCAATCTAAAGGCTCGTTCGCACTAGCCAAAAGAAACTAGTTCTATCAGAGGTACTAGTTTTATCAGTGAAGTGCGAACAAAACTGGGTGTAAGAAGAACTAGTTCTTTCGGGTCTGGAACTGGGGTTTCCAACCCCAGTTTCTCAAACTGGATCTGGGGCTGGAAAGTGCTTGTTCATGCAAAGACTTCTGGGTAGTTTTCCCATAAGTCTTCACGAATAGCGATACGATCACGGATTAAAAATACTCAATGGCTACCGAACAACAGTGTTCTCAATCTCAAACAAATCAAGAAAAGTGGAAAGATGGCGAAACTAAATTTGGAAAACAAAACGCGCCATCTTTAAATAACGATGAAGAAGCATTAATCATTCCAGGGCACGCTGTATTTGTTGTGTCTGGAACTGGATTTCCACCTCTAAAGAGGATTTCCAGTGCGAACAGGAGGATGATAAAACTAGTGTTCAATTATACCTGGTTCACCTGCAACCAGAAAAGAAACTAGTTCAATTTGTAACTAGTTTCGTAGTGCGATCGTAGTCTAAGAGACTATTTTGAGGTTTTTTCTGAGCAACGTTCAGAGTTTCAAAACTTTTCTCTATTTATAGTATAAAAATTTAATTTAATCTACATCCTTTCCCAACATCCAATTTATAAATATACGAGAGTCAATAATAATTATTATTATAAACTGGAGATAAGCCTCTCAAGCATCAGGTAAAGGAAAAATTCTGCGATCTGGGTTCGAACCAGGAACCTCGACTACTAATTGGGTTATCGCAGACACGCGGACAGCCATGCTGTCTCAAGGTATCTTAAAGACAACCAAATCAACCAACAAGATTTTTCCTTCTATTTTTCTATAGAAAAATCTTTACCTGATGCTTGAGAGGCTTATCTCCAGTTTATAATATTAATTATTATTAATTTATCTGTGAGTTCCACGAACTTTCTGATGGTTGGATAGGAGAAATTCTCGATCTGCGAGCCAGGTGCGGGGGGGCTTTCAATCTTGACAATTTGGTTGTCTTTTTTTCCTTCCATTTTTCGATAGAAAAATCTTTACACGAGAGTCATCATTATGGAATTCATAAGAACTATATTTTTTCCTACCAAAATAAAAAACTGTTCTGCAATTTCAGAATACATACAGTGCTGGACATAATAATAGGACCAGTCGAAATACAAAACACAAAATATTTTTATTTAATTTTTTAAATATTTTCTGTTTTTTAACAAAAAATAATTTTATTTGTGAAAGGAAATAAAAAAAAAAAAAAGGTTATGACAAAATTCAGTTTTTTTGAATAATCTCTATAGAAAGCAATGGACAAAATTATAGGACCACAATGTTTTTTTAAGGAAAATAAATAATAAAATATTTTTTTCCAAAAAATAAACAATATTAATATTTAGTTTGTTTACCATTTAAAATTAATACTTCAATTAAACGGTTGGTCATTGTCTGACTCAAGTTTAACAGTCTTTCACAAGGAATCTCATCCCATGCGTTTTGAATGCCACATTTTAAGCCTTTTGCATTCTCATATTGTTTTCCATTTGCGTATACACTTCGTACAAGATCACCCTATAAATTCTCAATTGGATTGAGATCAGGACTGCATGCTAGGGGGAGGGGGTGGTATCATATCTCCCCATAATCCGGGAAGGAAACTTTGCCAATGTCTTCGAAATTGACATCAAGAATATGCCTCGGTTTTCTATACTTTGTATTCCACTTCATTTCCGTCCGGTTATTCAGTATTCCACCATCAGGTCATTGTCATGGCTCTTCATCATCTGCACCATGATCATCAGGAGATCTTGGATACACTTTCCAATATAAGTCATGTTCAGCTCCGAATGGATGTAATAATTTTTTACGGTCCTTCTTCCAAGCTGGGCAGTGGTCCATTCGCTCCGTCTGCTTCTACATATAGTTGCCCACGCAGGTACACTATTGAGGAGGATGGTCCGAATCACATCTTCTACAGTAGTATATTATTGTCGATGCTGAGGGCGCTGTTTCTACCCAGGAGAGCTATAAGACTGTACTTAGCTCTCTTTGCTTTGTTCAGAGCAAAAGTTACGTAACGATTCCAGGAGAGTCTTGAGTCGATGATAACGCCAAGGTACTTGTAGTTGTCAACCCATTCGAGTTTCTTATTGAATAGAACCAGGGAATCTGGAGGACACTTAAGCTTTTTGTTGAAGTACACGGCTTTGCTTTTTCCGACGTTAAGATTCAGTTTCCACCAATTAAACCAGTCTTCGAACGTCTTCAAGGCGTTCTGCAGCCGAGTGATAACGTGAGATGGCTGGTACGCCCGTGCCATGATGGCAGTATCATCAGCATAGAAATATAAATTACACTTCTCGGGTTTTGGGAAATCGTGCACAAAATAATTAAAGAGAACGGGTCCGAGGACAGAACCCTGTGGGACAAATGCAGAGAGAGCATACAAAGATACAAATGCAGAGATACCATCCTCTTTTATACTGAATATGATTACAAAAAACAGTCGATGATTAACCCAATATCGTTAATTGGCTCGCCTCGGCTTGCCAAATTTTTTTCCAATCAGAGATGGCAATCCGCTCTCCCAATCCTATTGTCCTACTCTCTTATATTATCAATATAGTAAATACAGGATTAGTCAATAGTACTTGAATGTTAGCACTAATCGATAGGTCGCAATAGACTATTACTGTGGCCTACACATTCTCTGATTTGACGGCCTGTGGTTTCTGATTATGGGGTATGGTGAAGGAGCGCGTGTATAACGGAAAAGTTCGTGACATCAATGACCTCAAGGATAGAATATGGACTGTTGTATCATCGATTTTCTGCGAAATGTGTGTCCTGGCTTAAATGGTACTGTTGCTTGCTGGGTTTTATGTGTTGAACACGTTGGCAATATGTTGAAACCGTTCATCGGTCTTGCACATATGATGTATGTTTTGTGAATGAATGACTTCTACAATTTAAATACTATACAGTTTCCTGTGACACAGGTACATTTTGCGTGTGAAAAAGACGATAATCGACGCATCAAATGTTGCATTATAAAATGAATAGGATAAAGCCAATTTTTCACTTAAGTAATATGTAGGCTATATATGATCTATATTTCGTTAAATTTTTATTTGATTACCTGTATTTCGGAATTATCATTTCAAATGTTTGCTATAATTACGTTAATAAAAGCCCGTTTCATATATTTTAATAAGGTATTGTTTAGTTCTAGACATTTTTAAACACGAAGTTTACAAGATACAAGCGATGTAAATTTATTATTATATTGATTCTATAAACGTCGAAATTAAAAGGCCACGCCTATACGGATGGGCAGAGCAGAGAACAAGCTTCGCATTGGGTAATTACATTCGTCGATACTTCGGAGCGTATCCGACGTGGACCAAGGAAAGGAGAGAGAGAAAAGTGGAGAACTGTGATCAATAAGTGAGCTTGGCAGCCTCTGGCTTTTTAAACCGCTGCTAATGAGATAATGATGTGTTCCATTGGGATGCTCAAACGCCTCTCTCACGAAATGGTCTCTTCTTAAGCTGGAGATGACTGAACTAAGAGAAACTGTAAAGTACCAAAACAGTCTGGCGTTCTTATTAGGTTTCTTTGAATTACAGAATGAACTTGTTTGGGAGATTCCAACTGTATTGTTCCTCTTGTGAAAGTTGCTATCGATACTTCTTTTTAATCCACTCTTGCAAAATTATCGATTTTGCTGCATAGAGATAAACCTTTTATCTGTCCCTCTTCGAATTCCTCCCTTTAGAGCCTTCTAATAGATGTTAGCTTACTGGAGACATGGTCTCTTTAAAATACCTCGAATAATCCTATAGGTGAGGTGGAATAACAGGAATTTTAGGCGTCAGATGTAAAGAAAAGTATTCTTTGAAATGATATCTTTTAATACAGGGTGATCCAAAAGTCGCGCACATCTAAATTCAATTGTCTGTAAATAGTGTAATTGTTGAAAAGTTTCATCGGCTACTTTGAAACTTTTATATCTTGAGCATATGTTGTAAAAATATACATGTGTTGTGTGAATTCCATATCAAATAGTATTTAATAGCATTACTTAATGTCTTCTGTTTTTTATTATCATGTCGACGTGCGTGACTTTTAGATCACTCTATGCTAGTAGAATTTTCATATCTGCTCCTATTGAAACATCCGAATACATGTATTTAGTAACTTTAAAACGTACCCGATTCCCATAACGTGTTAAGTTCGAACTATTAAATTAATTGTATGGATCCATTATTAGTGTGCTAGGCTTTTAATACATATGGTGTTTACGAACTCTGTGCACAAACTTTTAGGGGTGGTAGAGGACTTTATTTCGAAGATATTTGGCCAAAAATCTGGAGGGAACCTCTAATCCACAAGGAGATTTGAAATACCGGATACGTATTTCGGCAACCCATGGTAGCCATCTTTAGCGATGAGAGACACAATGCGACTAAACATGTGCGCGACCCTTTAGTTGCATTTTGTCTCTCATCGCTGAAGATGGCTACTTGGTAGCCGAAATACGTATCCGGTATTTCAAATCTCCTTGTGGATTAGAGGTTCCCTCCAATTTTGGTTGTTCCATTCCACAGTTTTTGTTTAATTTTTGTTTTTAAAAAAACTGGAGGCCGAAAATGAATCCTTGATACAGAAACAAAATTTTCAAAGGCCATGCATGTGAGATAGATAATGGTAATTTATGTTCATGAATTTAAATATTAAATAATGGTTTTAATATTATTGTGTGTCAGGGAAAGGAAAGAAAGTGAAGGGGGGACGTTTGGGTTTAGTAGTATGACATCATATAATAAAAATCCGTTAGTGCACGTTGACGTCACATACGAATTGTACTTGTAGATGTGCTAGCATTTAACCCGATGGCGTAAAGATTGAATGAGAAACTGAATTCTACACTGAATTCTCATTACATAGGTTTGAATGGGAAACTGAAGAAATGCCAAATCTCCTTAATTTAACGTCTCTGATAAACCTGCAGTGTCTCTTACCTGCAAGTGAACACCTTTTGTAATTTTACAAAATGTACTATTTGGTTATTATAAACGTTTTGACCATCACTATCAAGTTTTCTAATTTCTCCGTTCTCTGGAAATACATTTACGACAGAGACAATATTACAAGGAAGTCTCAGACAGCCGTTTTATGTATGATGTTTGACAATTTTTTATGTATCAAGGATTCATATGCGACCCTGTTTATTGGCAAAATATATTCAAAATAAAGTCCTCTGCCATCCCTAAAATCCTGTATAAACAAACCCAAACCGTAATTATATTATGAAGTTATATTAATTTCATGAAACTGCATCAATTTTAAAATACTTCGGAATTTTGAAAATAAATTTATAAATCGGAGCAGCTGGAAGATCTCCAGAGAAGGAATTACTGGTTCATTCTGTCTTCCTTGCAGCTTTTCTTTTACTTAGTCTTATTTCTCTCTTTTTATGCTTGTCGTTAACTAAAAGTAACCTTTTATATATACTGTTATCCATCCTTTACTAAAATTTGAATAAACCATCAACGAATGACATAAACAATAAACGAAAGGTTAAATGGTCACCGTCAAGTAACCCATTAAAGATTACAGTAATTCTTTATACAGGGGTAATTCTTTATTCTTGATTCAAATCGTGTGTAAAACAATTTAAGGGGGTATTATAGAGGTCAAGGTAAACACAAAAAGTCCTATGAACATGGGGGTGTCCGAATTTGAACGATAACTGAGATATGAACAGAAATGAAAATGCCGCCACTAAGTTCAACAAGTTAATAACTCAAGTTCTGTAAAGCCTACATTAATGAAATTTGGCAGAATAGCAGGGTACATAAGACTGTGTTTACCGTTAAAATTTGTTCGAATTTCAACGAGTAGTTTTAATTTCAACAATTTAATTTAGTTTCAAATTTTAACGGTATACCCAGTTTCATGTACCCTGTTATTTCCCAAAATTTCTTTAATTTAGGCTTTACAGAACCTGAGTTATTAACTTGTTGATCTTGGTGGCGGCATTTTTATTTTGTGTTCATATCTCAGTTATCGTTCAAATTCGGACACCCCAATGTTCATAGGGCTTTTTGCGTTTACCTTAACCTCTATAATAACCCCTTAAATTGTTTTACACACGATTTGAATCACCCTGTCTATTCCTACTTATAAAACTACTTTAAGCAATTTTTAAGTGTTTTACATAATTTATTGATGAAATGAGAAAGCGTTTGTTGTTGAAGTTATAAGTAACTATTTCAGAAGTAATATAACTATTTGGAATAGTTTACAGTTGTTCCCCCCGTTGTGGGATTGCTATAATGTATTATTTTTAATTAAGCATAAAGCCGTTTGACTCTTAAAAAGATTAAAAAGTTCAATAAAAAACAAATGAAAATTATTATTTATTTTTTTATTACAAAGTTCTTGTGTCTCGTCCTCCTTTTTTTTGATAAAACTCGTTGTATTTGATATTCATTTTACAATTTATCATAAAATATTTATATGGATATTTAAAACTAGCTATCTCGATGTATGTGAATATAGGTAAAGATGTTTTAGATTTACTTGTATGTGATTCGTGCAGGTTATAAATAGTTTCATTAGCAGGTTATGAATATTTGAAGTAAAGGAAATCTAAATAACTTATTTGTTCTTTGTTAAAGAGCTAAAGAAATGTTGTTTTTAGAATTTAGAAGATCCCTATAAAGGTTTAGCGCTTAGAAATTACGCTGAAAATAGTTTGTAAGATAAATTATGAGGGTTTTCTTTTATGGATATTATTTATTCCAAAATTTGACAAGTACTTAAAAACGAGTAATTTTTCTTGTGCGAACTTATGTCAAACTTGCTCATGCGTGCCCTATATGGATTAGCTCTTGTCATGTAGCGTGAAACTCTAACTTTCTGAACCCATGAACACTTGTACACCTATCAACTTCCAGACACCAAAAAAAGTTTCATTACAGTTTCCTATCTTTATGTAATGGGGTAGGAAACAAAATGTGGGGGACATTATTTTCTGAGCAACTCGTACTTTCACCTAAATTAAAAATGCCGTTATAGCAAATGAGTTTGTTTAATTTAATATCGTTGGGCTGGCCAGGTTGGCTGGGGTTTCTAACACATTTGAATTGCAGTGAAGCAAACCTTAGGAATCTCATTAAGTGATTGGGTGACATGGTAGGTAGAAAATGTTGAGAAAATTTATTTGGTTCGATTAAATCTTAGTGAAACATTTTTCATGTAATTTTGTAAGACGATAACCTGGTTATTTTTTATTTAATATAGTAGTATGTTGGTAATAAGTATTTTCTTATATCAAGATGACAGTGTTCCAGATATTTGTTATTATTCTATTGGAATTACTTGTTTGTAGAAATCGATTGTGACACATGCTCAAATGTGCCTTGCAGCTGATGGTCAGCACATTGAACACTTTCTCGATTAGGAAGAAAAATCTTTCGCTAAGACTTAAACGAACCAAATAAATTTTCTCAACATTTTCTACCGACCATGTCACCCAATCACTTAATGAGTCTTCCCAACGGTGTGCTTCACTGCAATTCAAATGTGTCAGCTAACCTGGCCAGTCAAATCTGACCTTGAGTGACTCTTTCTCGCCCATTTTCCCAAAATATTTCAAGGGGAAGGGTGTGATTAAAAATTGTTCTTAGACTGATGTGGTGTTGCTCTACAGGGTAGTAATCTGAAATTTTTTTCTATCTTTAATAGTTTTCGAGTTAGCAAATGGATGATCTTAAATTTGGTGGTCAAAGTCAAATCTGATTGCGGCAATCGGTTCCCCACCCCCCCTATTACCTATAAATCACACTCTTCAGATCACGCCTATCTGCCAGCTTTGAGATATCTGGCTTCTTACCAGACTTTTTGGACACCCTGTATAATCTAATATGAAGAAGTATTGACATTATCCTTTTTATAGTTTTTCAAGACAATTTATTGTCATGGGCCTCGGATAAATCTCTCACCTAGTATATGACCGAATTGGCCTTTAAAGATATAAATATATGATGATGTGAAATTCAACCAAGCCTCTGTGTTAACCGTGAACCATCTAAAACAGGCGTGTCCAACTGGCGGCCCGCGGGCCGCATGTGGCCTTTTGGTGTTAGTTTCGGCCGCTCCCGTCTCCATGGAAAAATTTAATAACTAATTTATATTTCACCACGCACACTTCAATCGTTCTATCGAAGTAGCTATGGAAAAAAAATATTTTTAGGCTTAGCAATGCAAGGCCGCGGTACAATTGACTTTGATACGCCTGATCTAGAACATTCTTTTTTTTCAGAGTTAATACTGTATATTTAAATAATGAATTTAAAGCATTTTGTACGATACAGATAATCAAATACAAATAAAATTAGATTATATGCACGTTCCAACAAAAGTTTTGAGCGTATTGAAAAACAACAGCCATCCACATTAAATTCTTTTATTAATTTTAAAAGTCAGATAATGGCCATTCGGTACTTGTCTAATCACTCCAAATAAGTGTTCACGAAGCTTATTTTTAATGTGCTTTTGTTTCCATTCAATGTCGTCAGTGTTGTATAAGCAAATGTGAAATAAAATTTACTTTCAAGTTGTTTATAATCCATTATTTTGAAACTGCGGTACTCTAATGAATCGTTCTAAAACGTATCACGAATTGCTTGTTTAAAATACTCGTTTTGTGAAGGTGTCGTTTACATTTACTTTTTCTATTATAAATAGGATGCTTTAACATTACTAAAAAAATTTTTTGAATGCATGCCAAAATCCATGCTTTCTGACCGCATCAAAGATAACTATATTCTGTCGGCACGCCACGAGAAGACCGCTGAGTTGCTTAATGTGCTCGTATGGTGTCACTGTAGTTGCAGATCAATCTATAGTTGTGAAGGGAGGAAAAGGGCGTAATTCAAGTAGCGCAAAATTGAGTTCTGGCCTTATTTCCAAACAAATGAAAACGTTTGCATGGAGAGGTAGGTACAGGGCCGTAGCCAGGACGTTATCTTGGGGGGGTCGATTTTCAAAAATTCCGGACCTTTTTTCAAAAATTCCACTGAGTCGGACATTTTTCCATAATGGGTTGGTCGTCGACCCCCCTCGACCCCTTTCCCCTGGCTACGGCCTGAGATACCTGAGAAATATGAAAAAAATGAGAAGAAAATAGTCCTATTGTTTACATCGATGAAACATGGATCGATTCAAATTTGGCTGTTTGTCCCCCAACATTGAATAGATTCATCTGCAACTGTAGCGAAACCATACGAGCACATTAAGCAACTTAGCGATCTTCTCGTGGCGTGCGAACAGTACACGATTGTTGCTTCTTCAACTGGTAAATAAATTGTCAAACCTGTTTATACAGATCGAATGATAGACTGGCATCATAGTTCCTGATCTGTACACGTATATGGTTGTGCGCACGCGAACAACTCATCACACACACACATCCAAACACACACAACAAACATACGCACACACACTCTCTCTCTCTCTCTCTCTCTCTCTTTTTTTTATTTCTTTCGCTCGTATATTTTTAATGCATTGCATTGATTTGTTTGTGAGTTGGTCATGTATTTATCCTTCCGAATTCATTCAACTTTAAAATCCATTTTAACCGACTGCCGGAAAATTTAGCCTAACAGGATTACATAGAAATTGATTTCGGATATAAATCATTAATAATTATCAATAATAACATTTACCAATAATTTTCTTACAGTCCTGGACAAAATTATAGGACCAGTCAAGAGATGCAAAATGAATTTATTTGATTCACAATCATATGTACAGTATAATTTGTAATGGACAATAAAACATATTTTTAAGAAAAAAATAAAGTTTAAAAAAAACAAGAATGATTTTACCGCCAAAGCAGATAAAGGGAGCACATTTTCATGTTATGGATATATTGACTTAATCAACATTTTAAAACACTTAAGAGAAAATAAATAAATATGAAAACTAAATTGTAAATTACTATTTAAGTAAGCTAATGTTTAGAGAGAATTTAAACGAATAAACTTGAAGAACTGAAAGGTAAATGGAGAGGGAGTTATTCCTCATACATTTAAAAAAATATAAGTTCTTTAATTTGTAAGAAGTCCCACATAATGTTAAACGAAGTGAGCCTCAATTGCTGAAGCCTTATGTGTAAGCATCTATTATTTTCTCATATTAAAGTGTTTGTTTTGAAATTGAAGAAGAACGAGCTAATCTCATTCACCAAAAAAGTGTTTTTGACACGTTAAAATCAATCATGTTACTTAGCTTGATTTAAAGACACGGTGAAATACAAAAAGAACTTCAGAACTGCGGAGCATGTGTAGCCTGGACATTTATTGCTCAACGTCATTGACATTAATAATTAACTGAAATAGGCAAATCAACAAGAATAATAAATCTCAAAATATCAACAATGAAAAACGTGCAAAATCATTTTTAAAAATAATTGGTGAAAAACAATTGCAATCAAAAATAATAAAGAAAAATAAATACATGAAGATGTAAATTGTGACGCTTGCACTAACAGTGTTTCGACGTTATCGCCTACTATTGAAGCAAGCGATTAATTACTATTAATTAACAATATGTATAACAGTAGTGAGTTTTAGATAACATTAAGCCTAACAGGATTATGCCCTTGATACAAATAAGCTATGGATAACAATAGACCTAACAACTCGTAATGAGTTGGTTGATATATTACACGCCATATCTTAGCATTGAAAGTTCTAACAATACTATATTGCAACACAACCAATTCCCACTATCATTATTTTCTCGTTATATTCACTCATGACACGTTGTTACGAGGTGTTTGATATATTACATGCCATATCTTAGCATTGAAAGTTCCAATGGTACCATACGTGCTACTTTACGCGTTATATTCATTCATGAGACATCCTTGCACGTACACTTGCCATTAGACCAATACCTGCTATCACTAGTTACTCTTATATATTCGTTCATGATATGTTGTGACGATTTGTTTGATATATTACATTATATCTGGTTAATGGAAGTTTTTCAGGGGGTATCATAATGGTACCATTAAAGCACGTGCCATTATAGTATGTACTTATTCCGGCTATCTCTCGTGCGTACTTGTTCGAGCTCTGTCCCGTATTAATGGATTGGTGAAAACAGACTTTGAAAAAGTTAATTCGTTTTCAGGTTATCGTAATAAATACTAAGCTCCCTAGGAATAAAAAAATTCTCTTGATTTAGAGACCGAACTGCCCTTTCAATAATCATCAAACACGTTCATCCTGCACGTGCACCATCTCATTAACGTTTAGAGCACGCGCAGAGCCGAAACCCATGTATGTTCTCAACACGCGTTTTCCCGAATGCGAGGATAATTCGTGTCTTCCAGCAATTAAATATATGCACTCTTTCTATTGCAACGCAATGAATTGTGGGATTTTCTACAGACAGACGGACGAATGGACGGACGGACGGACAGCTGGATAAACCGATCACATAAGCACATTTCTATATATAAAAAATGTCCTAAAAAAACTAACATCATCTTTTTTCATTTGTGAGCTACAATACGCAATAGACAAAACTATAGGACCACCGTCAAACTAATGGATTATTCTGAATTTTGAATTCTTAATTTGATTTTTTTTTCTGTCAAGAATTCAGTTATTTTCATTAATTTAGTAAACAACAAAATTCTGTTCTGTATTGAACAAAATCATCATGGGACGTGGTAGAAAATTAAGCAGGGAACAACAAGCTCAAATTACACCTTACAAAAACTGTGGAAAGAGTGAAAGAGAAATTGCTGGAATTTTTGGAAACTCCAAGACTGTGGTCCACAATTTTTTAAGTGATCCGCATGGCTATGGAAAAAACCCTCATCCAAGAAGACGTCCGAAGCTGTCAAAAAGAGACAAACGTGCTATCCTGAGAATGGCTTCAAACAGCACAGGAGCAACATTCTCTAATATCACGTCGTCTCTGAACCTTCCTGTATCAAATCAAGCCGAAGTCAAATGCAGACGATTACCATTGGTTTCCGGAAATTATTTGTTGCCATTTAGAGACGAACTGAACGATCCGGATTTTGTCTTTCAGCAAGATATCGCGCCCATACACCGCTTCATGATGAAGAAATTCGTGTTTTGGACTGGCCAGCGAGCCGTTCTGATTTCAATCCCATTGAGTACTTGTGGGGTGATGTGGTGCGAAGCGTTTATTCCAGTGGAAAGCACTTTCACGCCATAAAAAATTTGAAAAGTGCCATTACAAAAGTATGGACTGATATCCCACTCGACACACTGAAAAAATTCGCTGAGTCGTTGACAGACCGTTTAATTGAAGTGATACTATTAAATGGAAAGCAAACAAAGTTCTAGCTTATGTTAAAATTGTTGTAAATAAATAATTTTGTTGTCAATGACACTGGTCCTATAATTTTGTTAATTGTGTTTTGGAGCTCACAAATGAATAAAGATGATGCTAGTTTTATTTTTTTTTAACTTTTTTTTTTCTTCTTAGCAATATGTTTTATTGTCCATTACAAATTATACTGTACACAGGATTGTGAATCAAATAATTCATTTTGCATCTCTTGACTGGTCCTATAATTTTGTCCAGGACTATACTTCTGAAGAAAATTATACAATATATGTAAACCAGCTGAGATGCCCGTCTTCGCCGAGCTTTTTCAAGGCAAAACGAAGGCGGGGTATCAGTATCTATCTACTCTAGGTATATATATCAATGTTGTTTAAGGTTTGATCCTGGGACTTATTAATTGTCATTGCATAAGCTGGGCGAACGGGAAATTGTTGACGTTTGAAATCTACAAAATGATCAGTTGCCTGTAACGGTATTCTTGGTATTAAAACGAATTGCCTGCGTTATCCCCGCTGAGTATTGTAGCTTGTATTAAACCTAATTATTCGGAATTGGCTGTTGTATTGTTTAATACCCAAAACGTTCAACCTAATGAACGTCGACCCTACAATTTACCGAAATTCGGACGTTGCTGTGGTTTTTTTGCCTGGCAGGGAGTCAGTGCATATTGTGATATTATTTTGCGCCAGCGCACAGAAAGTAAGAATTTGTCGGATTTTAGAAAATCACCGATGGTATGATCCTCTGCACTATGTGCTTATGTTTCCGTACGGGTAGCATATTTCTGTGCAGTCGAATAACAATACTCATACCAAACGTGTCATACCCTACGCCATGTAACTAACAGTGCACACATCAATGCACTTTCTGCAGGACGTCTTTGCTGATCGAATCACCTCGGCGGCATCTGGCCTGCACGCTCGCCGGACTACACACCTCTCGATTTCTTCCTTTGGGGGTTCCTTGAAAGGTAAAGTGTATGCAAACAATCCGCACACATTGCCTGAGCTGAAGGAGGAAAAATCTTAAGTTCAGCAAATCTCACCAGGCATATTGAGCAGAGTGTTTCACAACGTGCAACTGCTCTTTTATCTCGTCATCAGGGATTGAATGTTCCTTAAGGTGATTTTTCTTCTTTGGAAAGTGGTGCAAGATCGTTCATCTTTGAACTGCAGTTTTTCATCTTTGAACTGTAGGCGCTGCAACGCCCCTTGTGTGTGGCAATTGTTTGCGGGCGAGCGTTATCGTGCTGCAATAAGTTGGTCCAAAGCTGCCATTCAATCCTGGTGTCGACAACAACCCCGGACTTGCTCTCCGACGGGTTCACCCGAGTTGTTACACTTTGGTGCAGTGCGTGTAAAGGGATTGGGATAATGTCGAAAAGTGAATAGTGCATTACATAGAGGAAAAATGTAAGTATCAGATACAAAAAGAATTTTGAAAATCGGTTAACAAATATAAAAGTTACAGCCATGGAGGCATTACTTTTCGATCAACCCTAGTATTTTCTCTACATTTATTGAATTTTCTTTTAAAACTTAATGAGTTCACATTGAAAGGAATAAAAAACAGCTGTAGAATGTTTAAGACGATCGGATATTACCGCAAAATTTATATTTCTTAGGATACCTTGTCCATCTGAAGAACTGAAGCTCGAGTAGCTATGCGATTGTGGCTTGGAACTCGAGCTTTAAAAATTAATATCTTCTAAACGGAGTAAAACACAGTTTTGAATTTTTTGTATTGTTTTTATGAAAATATGTGTAAGATATTAATAATTTTTTAACGTAAAACAAATACCCACCTTTTGACAAATTTGCATAAATAAAATATTTTTATTAAATTTAAATATTTGCGCATGCGTAATACAATTTTAAAAATTTCATATAGAATCCTCAGTTAAAGAGCTTTCATATGTCACCAATCACATCTTCCTAAGTAAAATACCTACAATCGAAGTTACAGTACTTCATAGATTTCGAAAATTTTAAATGTCAGTAACTTCCATAAAAAAGAAAAACAAATAATAATATTTGGCATTCATTACCAACTCCCTAGGGCAATTGTATATACCAAATTTCATTAAAATCCGAGAGGTCAGTGCCAATGCCTGCCTGAACTGACGTGGAATAACCCAGATGTATTTTATATACCGCTTTAGCGAATTTTATTTTACTAACTTAAATAATACGAGTAGTTTAAAGAGAATATATTTAATTTTATTATTAAAAATTCTAATGAATTCCATTCATGTAACATTTAGCAGGATAATTTTTGTAGAGCTTTTTTGTCTGTTGGAGGGTGGGGGGTAGTTGTACTTAACAATTTTGAATATATCCTGCCAAAGGTCTTTAATTTTTGCCCTAAATAACCTTAATCCCAATTCCACCCTAAAGAGAAACCTCTTAGGAAGTTGTTTCTTAAGAGCAGCATGGATAGCTTCTGCTTCTGTGCTTTCATCATGTAGTGTAGGTATCACTATGTTCATTTTCTGGTGGACTGCTTGATGTTTTCTATAATCTGTCCGATGAAAGGAAACTGGGCGTATCCAGTTAAATATCCAGCTTCATTTATTAGGAGCTTTAGCAAAAAGCTACTTTCAAGAATGCGCCCTTGTTTATCCGTCCGTCCGTCCGCCGTTTGCACGATAACTTGAAAACGGATTAACTTTTTCAAATTCTGTTTTCAGAAATATGACCACCAAAGCCTTAGCTCGGCCATATCAACTTTTCAGTATTTTTCGTGGACACCTTCAAGTCGAATTCACTTGCTAAAACAGTGACGTAAAGAATTCCAAGATAATGGCATGTCATATAACAATCGATTTGTCAAAAGTGAATTACTTTCTGTTCGTCTTTTAAGCGTTATTGACATCGGCACGCGCACGTGAAGTCGCTTTGTCGACGCACGATTGCTCAAGTGCTCATAAATTTTATCATTAAGTAGCGGAAGAATGGATCTAGTTATTGGTTTTACTTTGTCCGTCCCTTCATGATTTCTATATTTTTTGAGGTAAAAGGTTGAAATTTGGAAAGTATCTTACTATGGGATGTCCACCTTCACTATGTAGTTTGGTTTTGATTGGCCCACTGGGGTCGGAATTACGAGGATGGGATTCAGAGAGGACAAACGATCTATATGCTATTTAGGTACGTAAAGGAGTGAAATTTAGTATCCCGATTCCTCTAGGCAAGATCTACATTACTATGAAGTTTAGGCCCAATTGTTCCAGTGGGGTCGGAGTTGCGGGGGATGGCAGTCTCTTGGTCTTTAGAACTATGACAACATATGGCAAGTGATATGTTATTCCATCGGATGAGAAAGGAAAGATGATACGAGCATTTACATTTTCTACATACTACGTTCGAGAAAATCACTTTTTTGATTAAAAAACTTTGGGGGAGGTAAAAGTGCGGATAATTGGATAAAAATAGATGACCCCAGGTTCTGCTACTTGCCTTACCTTTACCTGAATTCCATCAGAAAGAAGAATACGTTTATTAAAGGTTCAAGGACCAGAAGAATTTAAAGGCAATACGATAGTTATTTTAGATAGATTAAATTCGACTACTTTAGCAGAATAGAATCTCAAGAGTAGTCGTGCCAAATTTAAAGTTTCTTGTTAAATAAATGTATAAATGTATTTCTAAAGCAGTGCTAAAGCTCCTCCTAGGAATGTTTACACGATTTTATTAAATATTTTATTTTTGGGTTGCATCAATATCCTAACAATTGAAAGAATAAATCAAGTGGATACGCCCAATTATTCTTTCGTAAAAAGTCATTATTTAGGGCTTAATATTGGTAGAAATACGATTAACAATGACTTGTTAAGATGATATAACAGATGAAGTAATTTCCTATACAGAACGCCTGTGCACGGAAACGTCATACATTTTTACATCATCATAAAAAGTCCCTGTTAATCGTATTTCTACTAATAATAAGTCCTAAATTCTGACTTTTTATGATGATGTAATAACATATAACGATTCCGTGCAAAGGCTTTCTTTCTAAGAGGTGTTAGGTGTTGGCTGTTGTTATTCGTATTTCTATCAATAATAAGCCCTAAATTTGGCCGCTTGTTGATGATGTAACAATGTATATACCTTGTGTCCGCAGGCCTTCTCTCTAGCTAGAAACGTTAGCCCTGTGACTTCATTATCAAGCAACTATTGTTAATCATATTTCTACCTGTAATAACAACACCTCCTAGAAAGAAAGCCCGTGCACTGAAAATTCATGATCATTATGTTTTCATTAACTTTGTATTTTAAGTATTTTATTATATTTTCTAAACAGTTTTTCGATCATGGTTTATGAGAATATTCAATTTCAATTTCGTTTCGATCATCTTTCAGTTATGTATTTCATTTCAGTTACGTATTTTTGTTGTATGCTTAAGGAAAGTGATTCCTGGTCCTTTTTCTTGTCTATTTGTACACTTGTACGCGGGAGAACTTTGAGGAATAGTTTTAATTAATTATTCTTTGGGCCCAAAAATCGTCAAAAAACAAAGCAACCAGACAACTAACTAATACACGGCTCACTCCTGCCCAGAACTGTCATGACTTCAATTGGCTTCACTTTGGTGGCGATGTTAACAATAGGATTCGGAGTATACCTTTAAACTACGTCATTGGCCCCAGCCCGAGGCAACACCTTCTAGACACAAGGCCTCGACATGGAAGACTGACGTCATACAGTAGGCAGCAAGGCCAACTAAAAATACAGGCCGGGGCAGTCGAAAATCATCTTTTACATTGTTTTCCACTGCCTTGGCCTGTATTTATAGTTGGCCTTGCAGCCTACTGTTTGATGTTAGAGTCCTTCGTGCCGAGGCCTTGTGTCTAGAAGGTGTTGCCCGAGGCCAACGAGAGACAGGCCAGGGCACTCAAAAGTCACATGATCATCGGGGTCCGGCCAACAATTCATCTTTCATTGTCTCCATTTTGGATTTTAACAACCGGTATTTTTTCGTTTGTTGGAAACAATGAAGGATGGATTGTTGCCCGAACCCCGATGATCAGGTGACTTTTGAGTGTCCTGGCCTGTCTCTCGTTGGCCTCGCCCCAGCCGCTAGGCCAGCTAGAGAGACAGCCCCTGAAACTCGAAAGTCACCTGACTATCTTAGTCCGAGCAACAATGTATCCTTAATTGTTTCCATCTTGGATTTTAATAATCAGTATTTTTTAGTTTGTTGGAAAGAATGAAGGTTACATTGTTGCTCGGAATAAGATGGTCAGGCCCTCCTAAAAAGAAAGCCTGTGCACTGAAAATTCATACATTGTTACATCATCATAAAAAGGCATTGTTAATCGTATTTGAACCAATAATAAGCCCTAAATTAAGACTTCGTATAACCATGTAACAATGTATTTTCAGTGCACAAGCTTTCTTTCTAGGAGGTGTTGCCTCAGCCGTAACGCTATATTAGTACGGCCAACAATCCAACCTTCATTTTTTCCAACATCGAAAAAATGCTGATTGTTAAAATCCAAGAAACGACAACACGGGCGTTTTCATTATTTTTCCAACTCCTGTAGCTTTCACACTTTTATGTGTAGCCCTTAGAATTCGCCAGAGTCTAAGTAAATTCAAGTCATTTCTGATGCTGAGTGAATTAACACACGAAAGCGCTAATTTAAGTTTTGTTAACTTCACAATTAAACATTTCAAGTATATCCAATTTATATTGTTACTCGGACTACTATGGTCAGGCAACGCCACCTATAAAACAAGGCCTGCTCACTGCTTGCTGACTGCATCAAACGAGGGCTGACAATCCAACCTTCATTGTTTCAACAAACAAAAATCCACTGGCTGGTTTGACGGTTCAAAGTAAACGGTTTAAAATCTGTTTATGTTGGTCAAATAAACGAAATTCGTTTTAAACGAAGGCAAATGGAGGACCAGAGCGTGCCGAAGCGGCGGCGAATTGGCAATACAAATCGTCAAAATTCTGTGGGGAAAAGGTGGAAGAATTCCCGATTGCCAATTTTATTGTGGAGACTCCATATAAACATTGGATAATACATAAATTTCAAACAAACTAACAACTAACTCCCTCTTTAGTCAGTTTTCTTTGTATTTTTTTAGAAAACCGTTTAAATTGCTGGTGTTGTTACAACTTTCAAAGTTTGACCCACTTAAACGGTTTAAAAATGTGAAACCAACCACTGATTACAGTAAGTGTTTTTACGTTTGTTTTAAACAATGGAGATTGGATTGTCAGCCCTCGTTTGATGACGCAATAATCAGTTTGTTTTTTTTTTAGGTGGCGTTGGTTAGGGCCCGTTATTTCATTATTACCGTCTGCTGTGTTTAGTTATTTTATCAAAAGAAATTCCTTTGCTGTTTTTATCAGGCTGGATATAAGGTATATGGACAAAATATCGTCCTGATGATATTAGGAACCACATAATGAGTGTGAGTGATATTTAGAACAGTGCCTGTTTTCAATTAAAATCACCACCTCATATATCTTTAAACTAACTGTAAGTTGTCGTTCTTCAACACCTACCCTATTTATCACACATTAATTAATGTATAATCTAACCACAGCAATGTGCTTTTAAACCCAAAATTTATTTCTGTTTAATATTTTTATAAGTTTCCTTAGATGGGTGATATTTGGGCCATGTACCCTACTCTTTCCCACGAAAGACGAATTTCCGATTTCAATTGTGTCACGTGATATTCCGCCGGGATCGAAGAATAAGGCGTACTTAAATGAAGAGGAAAGGGTTCAAAGGTTTCGAACTAGAATTTTTCACAGGAGCGATTTAAGAGACAACCGGGTCTTCCCCCGGGGCAGGAATGAAATCGTCTCGAAGAAGTTGACGGGCTCGAGGCCAGGCAAGAGCGAGAGGCAGTCGGACGGGGAGAGAGCCTCAAAACGTTGTTGTGATAATGCGTCCGGTATTAAAGCAGGAATAGAGACGGCAGTATATTAGCCCTCGATGGATGGGAGTTACCGTGCCTTAATTGATAAAAAAGTGAATGGAACCGCAGGCATTAAAACTGCGTCGAAGAAAAATTGTCCTAATGAGCGACGTGGGAGAGGCGACGTATGTAGTGTGAACAAGGTGGTACATCCGGATTTTGGCGATAGAAAACTTACCTGCGTGCAAGAGGACTCTTTACCCTTAAATACAATTCATATTACTAATTCCAATGGTACTGAACTCAATATTTCTTATTCTCTGATTAAAATACCTGATTCCTGAGATTCAACATTTAGCTGTGTGGAGGAAGGCCACCTCGGACGAACAATGAATATTCCCGTCCGCAATGTGTAATATGAAATAACAGCGGGAGCGAGGAGTTACTGGTAACGTGACTTTTAATAATTACTTTTAGAAACATATAACCCATCCATTCTTCCTATTTGTCCGTAATCGTACTACTACGGAATTTCAAGAGTGAAGAAGGCACTCGAGTTTTTGTTGAGCTAAATTGCTACAAAAGGCAAGTACTTTCCGACGAAATATTTCCTTTCGGTTTCTCGGCCTATCTTGCCGATGGTGTTGGTGGCTTTATAATTATCGAATAACGAATTAGAAATTAAAACTGTTACGTCGTAGTTGACTTAAAGTGTATTTGCTCTTTGCCCTAATTTGTTTCCTATAGTAATAAGGCTGAATTGCTTATTGGAGGCCTGTTTATACTTTGGAGTGGATTTTTGTTGTTTATCTATTCTTGTTATAGTTTTCTTTATATTTTCTTACAATTTGGACGAATTTGGATTAATCAAAATTAAGGAGCCGGATTGCGTATTGTGGCTCGATAGTACATATTATAGAATTTTCCTTGTATTATGTAATTAGTAGTGGCTCGTATTATAGAATTTTGCTTAGACTTTATTCTTGGATTTATATTTTATCTTCATATCACAGGGGACTATTTCTTTGGAAACGTTCGTCGGGCTGCATCTTAAGTCCTGTGCGCCATTGGAGCTAACGTCGCCTAGCAAATCCTATCAATTGACTACATCGTACAACAGTTTACGTTGTTGCAACACCCATCATTAAGTATTCAAACCTGGGCAAGCTTGAGGAATTCAAAGCGTTTCAACTTCCATGCTATGTGTTATTTTGAGATTTCATTACATTGTGCATATTTATTGTTCCATTTATGCCTTTGACAAGTGAACAGTTGTGTATATTTATTTTGCTGAAATCAAGAATTAATCGCTTAATAGATATTTATTTCTTGCATCTTACTCTGTACTTTGCCTTTCCACGTTACAAATCAAAACTAATCAAAATTAATAATATCTAACAACTACAATGGAAATATAATTGAACACGTCTTTCCATCTTTCGTTGGACAGAGTATAATCGATGTTTTAACTGTATATTTAATACAATATTTTCCGAAATATCCAAAATAAATAAAGACTTTCAGGATTCTCTAGGAATGCACTCATAAACTTACCATGATGGCTGTACACGCAATATATACTGCATAAGGATGCTCGTAAGTTATACTTTTTACACTGTTCTGCATCAAAATCCTCTCTTCCATAAAAATGCGTTTTCTTTCTTTTTTAGGTGTGCTAAAAACTAATTTGAAGCCGAAAAACTTCTACCACCATTATTTTTCCCGCAAAACTCATTTTATTTTCATAACAGCTTATATTTTCTGAAAATACACGTATATCTTCAAATTCGACTGTTTCTTGTGCAAATGGGACAGCAGAGCGGGGAAAGCCTCTACGGAGAAGAACTGGCCAAATCGTACGGAAAAGGTATCCAATAAAAAAACGGAGCCAATCCTTCCTTGGTGGAGAACTTCCTTCCACCTTCTTTTATAAAGTTGCGCCTCAGGAAAAACTTTCTGAAAGTAATGGACAAAGAAGGAGAAAGTTTTGCGTACCTAGAGGAAAAAGTTCCCTCCCAAATAAGAGAGAATTTTTGTTGGTCCTAAAATCCACATTATTCTTGCTGACTACACTTTTATTGAAAAATTGAATTGAACAGAAAGAAGAATGTGGAAATCATTTGGGTATATGTAAAACATTTTCGGGCAACAAATGATTGCGGGATTGTGGAAGACTTGCTGAAAGCGTAATATACAAGTGGCCAAAAAATTAGAGACACCCCTTATTTAAAAGTAAACCAGCCCGAAAGTGACGCAGAGCTGCTTGTATAAGGAACGCTCAGCTTCGGACGACGTAGTTATCACGGAAGTTAATGTCAAAATGGGTAAGAGGAAAGACTTAAGTGAGCTTGAAAGAGGGATGATCGTCGATGCAAGAAGAGTTGGTGCCAGTTGAGAGAAACGACGAATCTTTTAAGATTTTCTCGCCCAATAGTATCTCGGGTTTTTAGAGAGTGGCAGTTGAGAAAAAAACTTCAAGCGATATGGACTATTCTGATCGCAAAAAGCTGGTGAAAAAGAGAGATGAAAGGCGAGAGCACGCATAGTCCCCAGCAACAGAAGGGCAACAACACGTCAAATTACAGCTGAATTCAATGCAGATGCATCACAAAGCATATCCCAATGCACAACAAGACGGACTTTGCAAAAGATGGGATTTAACAGCAGGAGACCATCCAGAGTACATTTGGTATCACAGAACAATAGGAAAAGGTGCCTGTTGTGGGCTCAGGAACGACGTAATTGGTCACTTGAGGAGTGCAAAAAGTAGCCTGGTCTGATGAATCTAGTTTTCTGCTCCATCATGTAGATGGCAGGATCAGATTATGGCGCAAACAGCACGAGTTATGGACCCCTCCTGCCAAATGGCAACTCTTCAAGCTGGTGGCGGTGGAATGTTTTCTTGATGTACACTGGGTCCCTAGACACATCTCTGAACAGCACAGCTTACCTCAACATCGTTGCCGATCACGTGTACTCGTCTATGATGCTCCCTTCTGCAGATGGTCACTTTCAGCAGAATAATGCACATTGCCACCGTGTTCGATCGGTCATAAATTGGTTTGAGGAACATCAATAAGAGTTTAGTCTGCTTCCATGGCCAGCTCAGTACCCTGACCTCAATCCTATTGAGCATTTGTGGGTTGAAGTCGAAAGATCACTTCAAAGCTTGGAAACGCCACCATCTAATCTGACCCAACTTCGAGCTGCCATAAATAAGCATGGACCAACAGTCCTCAGCAACGGTATCAGCATCTTGTTGAGATCATGCCAAGAAGAATATGTGCTGTGATCAGAGCTAAACTTGGATCAACTCGTGAGTAGAGGGTGTCTCTAATTTTTTGGCCACTCAGTGTAAGCCCTGAGATACGCTATACACTTAAAATCTACTTCCTGCATTTCCACCTGGATTTCTTTCCTCCAAACCTTGGAGACTTGTCTGATCTGCATGGTTGACATT
The DNA here is from genome assembly GCA_023313115.1 of Rhysida immarginata. Lineage (NCBI taxonomy): Eukaryota > Metazoa > Arthropoda > Chilopoda > Scolopendromorpha > Scolopendridae > Rhysida > Rhysida immarginata. Next base: position 553,031 of record JAHWFO010098252.1, on the reverse strand, counting down.
TCTGAAATGGAGAGAAGATGCAGTAGAAAAAAGAACGAGACAATATTAGAAAGAATTTATGCTGCTGGACGCTGCTTATAGTCACTTTCGAAGGAAAACACAATAGGAAAAAGACAGGCATTGAGGACTGTCACAAATTTGTTCATATTTTTTCCTACATAAGTGCCCATCAAACGAGTATTTGTGCTCCGATGAACATTTTAATTAGTATTCGATAAATTTTATAAATTGTAAATAAATTAGTTTTTTCAGCAGCGTATCTGTCAAATTTTAAATAAACCCTTATTTCTCTCTAAAATGGTGCGTGATGAAATTTTTCTAGCTTCAGTTTCATATTTCAAAAACATATAGGGAAAATTTTTGAAAGAAGGAAGAAATTTTTTTTCTGCAGAAAGTGGTGTCACGGTAGTTTATCATGACAAGGCAAAATATCTTGTACATGTAGAAGGGTTTGGCAAATTTATTCTTTTGGCACCTTTCTATCCCTAAATATTCTTCATTTATAGTATAAATTTTATACAATTACTCTTTGAATTTTATCCCATAAAATATTCATTTTTGGTTTTTATATTATTATTATTATTATTAGCGTATTCTCCCAATTTAGAAGACGTCAAGCAAACAAAATCAATCAAGTTTTCTTCGTGTAATTCTTATTCTTCCAATAGGTTTTCATTCTTTCCGAGAAGGCTTGTCTACGCTCTTCCGACCACTTCGGTTTGTACTGTTTTTGCTTTGGTTGCTCTGATGGAACTTTCCAATTGTTCGCTTTATGTCTGAAGATGTCTCTTTCTAAAATGTTTGCTGCACTTATGTTCGCATTTTTTAGGTTTTTTTCTAAGTTCTTCTAGCCAAGGTGTTGAATTCTTAAGTGAGGACACATAATCTAGAATCCTCTTTGTCAATCTATTTTCTGGTAGTCTAGTGAGATGGCCAAAGAACTTCATTCGTCTTTTCTTAATGTCAATTTCAATGTTTGAAAACTTCTGCGTTGTTTCGATTGATTGTAGCCTGTAACCGTCTTGCGTATATCTAGCTCCTAGGATTTTTCTGATGATCTTCCTCTCTTCTTTTTTGATATCTTACTCCGCTTGCGTAAAGGACTGTTGGTTTTACAACTGTGTTGTAATGCCATAGTTTTGTCTATCTTGACATGGATTTTTTGTTATAGATGTTTTGAACTAACCCTAATGCTTTCTTGACTTTCTGGAGACGGTTTTTCTGCGAGATCTTCTCCAGGCCTGTCGGTTCGATGAATTCTCCGAGGTACTTAAAGGACAGGACCCTGTCGATTTTACCGTATTTTGTTCTCAGGCTCGTGATATCTGTCTTTGAACAGAAGAATTTAGTTTTCTCGTATGAGATCTGTAGCCCCACTTTTTCTGCACATTCCTTAAGTTTTTATATTATTATTATTATTATTATTATTATTATTATTATTATTAATCAAATAAATAAATAAACAAAATGATCTCTTCAAAAAATATATCCATGGCTCTTTTTAAAATTTTATTTATGGATTTGTGGTTTCTGTTAAAATTTGATTTCTTAGTAGTACCTACTCTGACTTTAAATTTATAGAATTTTATTACCCGTTTAATTTCCAGTTTTTTGAAGATTTTGTCCCATTTAATTGTATGTAAGGCATATATTTATTGATTATAGAAATTTTTCTTGATTTTTGTATAAATTTATGGCAATAAGCTTTCAAACACGAATTAACTGTCTAATTTTTTTTCTTCATAATATAAGTCTCTCTATAGATTTTTTAAAAATAATTTGCTGTAAAGCAACAGAAGATTACGAGGGTTATTGATTGTGGCGTGTATGAGTAAGTGGTCTTGGCGAACGTGTTCTAGTCGCGACATCACCAACTGCTGGCAGACATGAGCGGAATTCGTCAGATGCATTAGTCAGTTTCCAACATGAGTCTCACGCAAGATAAGAGGGTATTTTTGATTCCTTGTTCGAAGCTTTAAAAAAATATCTTAATCAATCTTATGTCCACTTATTTCAATAGAAGCAGTCTATTGAAACAACAGTATATGTCTATTGAAGAAACTATACATTGGTGGTCCTATGAGAGGTAAAACGACAATCGTATTATCTTGTGTAACATTGACTATATCTAACTTACTGTAAAATTAATATTATCTGATTTGTGTCCATCATCATGTGTCCTTGGGTGAATTTGTCTCTCTAACAAAGCGGCAGCAAAATCTACCAATTTTGGAATTTATAGTAAATGTGTACTCACTCTGTTTAAACAATAAATTATGCATATGTAAATAACTGAATTCGGGGACTTTTAAACCTTTTATTTTGTACTAACAAAGACAATATTTTATTAAAACCTCTGATAGAAATAATCGTTCAATATTTTTTAATTATTACATGCTTCGTAATTTCTTCCCGTTTTTAAAGGCAAAAAAACGCCCTGGTCAATGAAACCATATTTCTACGAAGGATCCGGTAATATTTACGGAAGGAAGGTACTTTCTTAAGGAAAAGACTAGTCCTTTATAAGTTTTTTTTGCAATGGGAAAGTTATTTTGCTCCTCCTTTATTGCATATTGGAGGGTATAAAGCTTATAGGTCCCTATATTAAATTGCATATTGTGGAGAGACACTAACCTTCAGTTATTTGATTTAAGCGTTATTCTTCTTAAGAGTCCAGTTGATTGAGTAAAAAAATTGAATTGAATACATTTTCTTTTATTTTGTTTAAAAGGAAAAAGAGCACCTACCTTTAGAGGCCTGTTATCGGAATTTCAACTTGCCGTCGCATACTTATTCGTCGTCGTTACTTACCTGTTTAATTTCCAGTGGTCGCTCTTATCATTGAGTTCAGCATTGGTGATTTTAACAAGATTTAGGTGAATCAGTTCTATATACCAGATATTACAAGGGCAATATTTTTCAATTGTAGTTCAAGTTGCATTTCTTCTGTCTGAAATTATTTACTTTACTGTGTATTTGTGTTAAAATTGTTGTTAGCTTTTCATTCCAAAGGCATTCTGGCACTTCTCTTCAATTTCCACAGCATAGTAATTTACCATATGACAATTACAAATGACATTTTTCTTGTGTCTTTGTCGTAATGTATCGTATGCAATTACTCTTTGTTGGAATACATTGATATTTTGAGTAAAGTAATATTTAATGTACCTTTTAATCCTTGAAACTTTGTTTTTCAAATAAATTGTGAGGTTCTAAGAACGGCCTAACTATACAGGGTGTAAAATAAATATTGGGGGATCGTTTCCTAAGGACAAAACAAGTTAGGCAACCGAAATGCCCAGGACCGATAGGATTTTAAGGAATTCGAGGATAAAAAGGAAAGCATTTTTTATTAAAGAAACCTTTCATTGTTAGGGTTAGATGTATAGTTAATTTTCGACTATCATTAATTTTACGTTATATTCATTCATGACACATCATTACACAAATTGTTTGATATGTTACATGCCATATCTTAACATTGAAAATTCCAATGGTACCAAAACGTGTACCATTGAACCAGTTTCGACTATTTTGACCGCCAAGGAAGACCATCACTTAATTTAATTTGTTCGAATGGCGAAGAGAACACTCACGTGTTTGTACCAAGGAAGAACATTCACGTGTTTGTACAGGCCTTCTCTCTGCCTTAACTATGACAGAGATGCATTAATCAACGCATTGGCCCTTTATCCGTGGAACTGTATTGTGAAAAACGTGCGCTCTCTGTTATTTGTGAGTTTTTGAATCAGAAGTAGTTCACCGATATTTTCGACCAACGAACTCAGGCTGTGTTTTCTGCCTAAGTTGTCGAATGGTGAAAACGGAAATCAAAAATTCGGAGGCGTACGAACGCTAGAGCACCAACAGATAGAGAGACGGATAGACGGACGCACCTTGTGAAAACATAAGTATCTATCGATCCTAATAAGACGAAAATATTTTTGGAAGTTTTTTAATAGATGGCATATGTTTCGAGAAAAATTACTTTGAAATGTTGTACAGGAAATGGTAGAGATACAGCAAGCTTACTCTTCCAATGTTCTAGATAGTTATGTGACTGACTCTTCTTGGACTGTCTCCATGATGTTTTTCGAAGTGCTGCAATACCGTTTCTTTTAATACAGTTGTTCGTACCGATGGTGACATACCCCGAACTGTCGCTTTTATCTTGAAAAATCCTGTTTCCCTTAGCGTTGAAATTTTATTTTCATTGGGGAGATGTCGTTATGGAAATTTTTCTGCGTACACTCGTCGCGCTTCAGCACGATATCCCCCTCCCCTCACCCCAGCGACTCCATACAGCAGATGTACTGAGTGGTTATAAGTTCCCCACTTCCGCACGGGCTGCAGACCGCGTTATTGCACGGATAGTGATGAAACTTTGTGTATAGGCTATGCAGAGCATGGGGAAAAGAACTCCAACGGAAAATTTATTAGTGCATACGGTTGCCACCAAGGGAAGAAGTGGCACCGTATGCAAAAGCGCAATGCAAATGTGAACAACCAATCTGCAGAGGTCAACAGGCCATTGGGAAAGAAAGTACGTTGCTGCTGGTGAAGCTCCATCACCAGAACAGTAGCAGTTGTGCAACAGGACTGCGAGAATATCGGCGTGTGAAGGGAATGTGAAAGATCATGAACCCCATGACGACGAGAGATTTACGAAAGATGATGCTGATATTCGAAGAGACAGGGGAATTAGGTGTGCTGCCCTTTCACAAGACTTTAATGCATGTGACTTCTGTAGGAAACCCTAAAGGGTCGTGTTTATCATGGAGCCGTATGAACCTTGCCTGAACTGAAAGGCAACATCATTCGCATGTTGCAGCCATTTCACGGAGACACTTTGTGCTACTGCTGAGCACGCTGTCCAGCGCTTCCAGCATGTCATCGACGCAGAGGGTGCGCATATCGAAGAGTCCCTCTAACAGCATTCCAGTAGTGCATTATTACCGTCTGCGTATGATCTTGTAGCGCCACTTTTCCCCCTGGTGGCAACAGTATGCACTAATAAATTTTCCACTGAAATTCTCTTTTCCATGCTCTGCATCACTATCTGTGCAATAACACGGTCTGCAGCCCGCGCAGAAGAGGGGAATTTGTATTATAACTATCCGGTATATCCACCATTACATTTCAAAATCATTTTTCTCGAAACATATGTTGTCTATTAAAAAAACTTCCAAGAACATTTTTGTCTTATTTTATCCTTAGGAAACGATCCTCTAAGTAGCATCCAACATTTAATTTATATCCTGTATATTGTAATTGAACAGGGTAAGTCAAAATGAATGCCCCAATTTCATAGTTGTACTAAACAAAATGTAATCAATGTATTCATTCAAAATATACTTACCTGCAGAGATAATATAATCAAGTTTTGATTGTAGTTCTCAAAAGCGTTCGATATGCGCTCCTTTTGTTATACGGCTTATATCAAGTCTGAAATGTAATTCTTGCCAAACTTTGTGCAGCATGTCTATATCGATGCTGCCGGTAGCAGCTGTGATATGGGCATTCAAATCAGGCATGGTCGTTGGAACATTAACATTATAAACTTTGCACTATTCGAAACTTGATTATATTACCTCTGCATGTATAGTATGCATATTTTGAATGAATACATTGATTACATTTTGCGTAGTTATGAAATTGGGGCATTCATTATGACTTACCCTGTATATTACTACTTATGTTTATTGCATTGATAATACAGATAAGCAGGTCTACGTATTAAAAGCAGGAGTCCGCAGATGAGATAATGGAGTTTCCCAGGAATTCCATGTGCTTTTTGAAAGCGAATGTTACCCTCATTACAGTGAACTAGTCATAGCCAATGATCAAATTCATCGTAGTGATTGAGTTTACTGCATTTTGTTTAACATTTTATGACCCTATTGTTAAAGACTAGATATGGTAATTAATTATAATATCTGTTATCAGTAATTCATAAGCCTTCCATAAAGATGTTGCAGCATTTCTCCTGGTCGTTATCATTTACGCGGATATTATAGATTCTGCTACCATTTAAAAGATTTCATTACTGAGCTTAAGTGACTAATGTAGTAGCATCTCGCTTAATCTTAAAACATCAACTGAAAAAAAGGTATAAAATTGTTTCTCTATCGGAAATGAGAATATTTATGTTGTTTTGAACAAAGACTTAGAGAGAAGTGGCACATTGTTGTAGTACGTAATACAAAGCGCATTCACTGTAGGGAGTGAGGGTTAATAAAACTTCTATAAAGAAGATATTGCAGCATTTCTATCTTTCTAAGGTTGATGTTTTTTAGCTAATTAACCATTCACGCATGGCTAATTTTACACGCAATAGTTAAAGAATACAAAATAAAATTTCTCATTGAGAACTCGATAACTCAATTATCAATTGAAGAGACAATGAAACAGTGACGTGATGCATTTATGTACACATTACGGTTCCTGGTAACAATCATCATTACATGCACGTACGGATGAACGTTGCTGTCTTAAACTGAGCAGCTAAGATCTAATCTTTATCTCTGGGACATATGTAGTTGGATGCAAACTATGGACATAACACTCGGGTCATTGCTGAATCGTTGCCAATTTTGAGATAGTAATTACGAAAAGTCTGTCGAACAGCCTTCCTACATACCTTGGTTTGTGCTCCCGTCTGTTTCACGATTGTGAATCGAAAACGGAGGGAGGAAGAGCGGATGTTTGCATTTTCGATCAATCTCATCCCGTTGATCGGTTTAATTGATTGAATCTAAACGAATTCAATTTGCGCAGTTGAGGTGTGAATTCTCCCGCACACTAAGTTTGCCAGATTATTGTACAGGAAATGCACTCTCTAAGTTCAATTTCAAATCGTGCCGTTTTTTTAAAATTACAGGTAATTCGAAGAAGAAAACAAGATAGCGGACCTTCATTTTTTTTTCTTTGACATATTGAAATTTTTTATAATAAAAAGAAAAGGTTTATATTAAATTTAAAATTTTCTGAGATGAAATAAAAATTTTTTTCAATTTTCTGGCCTTATAAAATTTAGGAAGAATATGCAAACTTTCCTTAAACATCGGCAAATATATATTATACTTTCAGCAATAATAATAATAATTCCTACACGCAAACATTAAAACTCCCAGGAGCTCGTAATTTTCCCCTTCCTTGCATTTGAACCCATTGGAATTTTATTGTTTTTATTGGTCTGCAGTATTTAATTAGCGTTGTTTCATATATTCCACAGTAAGGATTTTTGCTTGTATTCAATTAATATATACCTCATTGGCACTCCACAATTGAACTGTATGAGGAGGGGTATACAGCACAGTATAGGGGGGGGGGGTTTAGAAAATAAGGCGTGGACTACTTAGGTCATTCTGCGCCTTTTACACAAGTTATATCTGTACGCAGCCCGGGAAAAACACAAACATCCATGCCCACGGCGGAATTCGAACCCACAGCCAGGCGGACTCGAGAACTAGAAAGCCTACGCCCTAGCCCTCTCGGCCACCTGGCCGGCGCACAGTATAGGAAATAAAACTTTATTTCTTATACTGTGGTATACAGGCTGATCCAAAAGTCAGGAAAAACTTTAAAACTCAATAATTCGCACACGAACGCAAGTAAAAAGATTCTGTCTGCACAGACATGATTGTAATGATGTCTGCTAGAATTGTTCGGTTTTTGACCAATAGACGGCGTTGTCAGGTTATAGATATTAGAGTGCCTTTATAACCAGAATGTGGCCATGAGAGACACGGTAGCCATGTTGTGTCCAATCTCCCATGGATTAGTGTAGCAGAAAAAAGAAATTTTTGCACTAGTGGCATTAAAAAACCTCGAATTAATGGAGTGATTCAATAAATCGAAAATAAGTCTACTTTCAATTATCAGAAAAAAAATAAAAATAAAATGAAAAAATGTAGATTAAAATCTGTTTCTTCTCCTTTGAACAAGGCTGCTTATTATTTCATTATTTATCAGGTCACTATTTATTTTAATAAAACGAATATCCAATTTATCAAAATTTTTATTAAACATTACATAATTAAAGAATAACTCCAGGAATTATTAAAAATAA
>JAHWFO010098252.1:496205-544860 GCA_023313115.1 Rhysida immarginata | reverse complement strand
TATACGAGGATTGGGGCATAAGTCATGGCAACTATTTTTTTTCTTGTAGATATGTGAACGGATCACAAACGTATATGTGTCGTGTGGAAGTTCTGCAGGTATAGTGTGTATGCAGAACAACAGATGACTCTGTGATAGCTGGTAGTAGCGCAGCGAGGGCTGTGAAATCAGTCAGTTGGTGAGTGTCGTGCGAGATGGAAGTAACCTGTGTTGAGCAGCGCGCTTACATCAAAATAGCCGTTCTCCGAGGGAGAAATGCGATGGAATGTCACAGTGAATTAGTGGAAGCCCTTGGGAATAATGCCCTACCATACCGTACAGTAGCACGGTGGGTAGGAAAGTTTCAGCAAGGACGTGTGTCAACCAGTGATGAGCAACCGTGAAGGCCATATTGCCCTGTATACTACCGTAATAAATTAGTGTGTTACGATATTTCAGTGCTATTTATTGTCCACACATGTAGTTAACACCTTGTCCTTACGTCTGTATATATCACATTTTCCAACTGGACTGGTATATTCAAGAAAAAAAATAGTTACCATGACTTTTGCCCCAACCCTCGTATTTTTAAAATTAATATACTGTTTAAACTACACGTCTTTAAGTTAAACAATATCAACAACAGCAAAATACAGATGAAATTCTAAATATGTTAAAATGAAAAGTTAATTTCATGACAATATGGTATACATTGCCATACTTTTGCTCTCATAATTTCCTCTACATTTTTTTCTATTCTTTAACAATAAGTTTCTTTTTTTAACACCAAAAATTTTCAAACGAAAAACAACAAATCGCCTAATAAATTTGCTTTTTATGTTATGACAACGAGGGAATGTAACGTTTGCAATTTTGTCACTATTTTTTCAAGGTTTCTATAACAAGCTTCTTGCACTGAACATTAGGCTCGAGAAGAAACCGCTCTAACTGCCGAAACACTGTTTCCATTTCTAAATAGAGTGAAAAGGTGATATCATTTATATAGGACACGGAGTCTGGTTTAAATTCTCTCAACGAAACTAATTGACAAAATTTTTATTAAGATCAACAATACTATCCTTCTGTGCCATATGTTCTCACATATCCTTCTCATATGATCGGGGAAAATGCAACTTTGTCATATGAAGCACTTTCGAAGTCGCCATCTTTTTTGAGAAATTATTTTCGTATTAGCATTTGGCGAAGGAAATTCGAATAAAAAGTGAATTAATGCACTGTAAAATGAACTATACATTGTAATTACTGTAAAATTAATGTACTTTGATGTATATTATACGCTAATTTCGTTTGAACTCCTTCAGCCGAAGTTGGTTTCACCCCCCCCCCCCTCGCCGCCGTAATTGCAGCTCTGATTTTATTCTCTTGTATAACACAGTCCCACAAATTTAGGTGTTCTTTAGACCAAAATTTTTTCGCATTATATTAGAATAAATACGGTATATCAAAGTAATAGCAAGGAAAACGTTTCATTATAAAACCATCTTCAGAGCGATTAGAACCAACACCTCCTATAACTACCCTACTAGGAGGTTAGTAGTTATAGGAGATAGTGTTAGGACATCCTACTATCACGCAGGTAGGTATTTGTGATCACTAAAATCTTTTAAAATTACAACAAAACCGTCTTGCATCCACACAACCCGGGATCCTATTCTCGAAATTTTCGCGTTGCAAACAATCTCACATACACTATCTCACTCGTGTGATTTCGACTCACACGATTGCTATTCTGCAGTTCAAACTACAAAACGAACACGACTGGTGAGAGGAAGTACGTCGCACTCACACGAATTTCGACATTTTTAAGCGTCTGGAACCGAGAATATTCATCAAGAACCAATCAAATAAGCGGAAACTGTTCTTAAACAATCGCTCAGTATGGAGGCAAAGAAAAGAATCACAGAGGAGCAAAACGAAAAATAAAGCAATGAAACGATGAGCAATGAAACACTAGTCTAAAGTGATCTAAAGTTTTTATTGCCTAACGCGTTTCGACATAACGTCATCATCGGAGGCTAACAATGTTACAAAGCTTAACCGGCAGACGGGGCCCTATTTATATCTCCCCTGGAACTGGCGGACCCGATGGAACGCTCCTTCTAAAGCGCCGACCTGATGTAGAGCTCTTCCGGTCACTCAGGCTGATGATAAAGTCATTCAATCCGTCCCTTTCGTAGGTTGTTTTATCAGGTTATTGCAAAAGTTTCTTCCTGTTCGAGAACCCGTGCCCAAGAAGGGCTCATTTTCCGAAGGGGGTGTTCATATTTTTACAAACAAATTACTGCATTCGATTCCTGAATATCTTTGCTATATTACATCCAAGAATCAACTTTCTGACTGTGCCATCAACGGTCTGAAATGGACCTTTCACGCGAGTATATTCGAGCAATAATCTTCTACGAGTATTCTGGAAAGATCAGTGCTGTGCAATGTCACCGAAACATTTGCCAACGTTTAGGTGATGGCACTGTTAGTTTACGTACAATAGAAGAATGGTATCGCCGGTTCAGACGCGGAGATAGCACTCTTCAAGATGCACCTCTCTGGTCGGCCAATCATGATTTCAGATGGTGATCTACGTCAAGCAATTGATGAAGGTCACAATGTAACAACGAGGGAACTCGCAGAACAGTTCAAGGTTCACTTTTCAACCATTGCCCGGCATCTGCATGAGCTGAATCTGTCATTCAAGTTCAATCGTTTTTGTGTTGGAATAAAAATCCGGAAAAAAACTTTTGCAACAACATGATATTTTAAACCACCTTGTACTTACAAGAGAACCGTCCGAACCTGTATCTCAGAGTTTCAAACCAAATTGAATGATTTTAGTCACCTTAATCTACTGATTATCCTCAACAAATAAGAAATTGCGCTATTTTATTTTTTTAAATGCGCCACAAAATAAAACCGAACTCTGTTTGCGGGCAAGTATAGACTGGAAGCATAGTCATAGAAAAGACTATTACTATGACTGGAAGCGATGGCACTGCGTGATGGCGGTAGCGCTTCGTTCAAATCGTAAGTGGAAGTAAAAAGGAAACAAGCATGGAGATAAGGGGGGGGGGGCAAAATCGTTAACGATGGTCGCCAAAGAATTGCAATTATAATAGTGTTATTAGGCACAAAGCGTTAATTTTGAAATACAATTATTTGTCTCGAAATAATTTATAAGATGAAGTAAGCATCCATGAATATTTTTTTATTCAAAATTATAAAGCAACGCGATACATACGCCCTCACTCGCGAATGCATAGCGTCAGCCCAGAAAAATTTACGAAGATTACCTAAGCAACATGTTATGGTGCTCCCTTGCAAAAGTCTTTATAGAATTAATAAAATAAAATAATAAATTAAGGAAATGGTTATTAATTATTATACAGATTTTTTACTTGATGGCAATTACCTGATTTTAATAATCTGTTTTTAAAAAAGAAAAGTTTATTTAGAATCCATTCAGTTGTCGTCGTTCACATTCGTAAGAAGTAATTCCATTGCTTTATGTGAAGTGGATTCGTGGTGGAGGAAAGAAGTTCCGTCAAGCGCCAGCAGGTGTATTAATGCGCACACCGCTTTACCCATGGGCGAAACAATGAACTTCTATGTATGGCTCAAATTCTTTCGTTTTCGCGGTTTGTTTTGAAAACAAAATGATACGATTTCTTAGTTTGCAAGCATCAGTGGTTTATTAAGGTGAATAAATTATTTTCATTTGGTTTGAAACCGTCAGATACAGGTTCGGATGGTTTCCTTGTTAGGCATACCAATCCCGTCACTTATCATCAGGTGTCATTGAGTCTACCTCGTGATGGGAAGGCAATCAATATTATTCACGCGCTTTGGACTACTTTATCAGGTAAGTTGTGAGTCCCTTTTACTGTTCTTTTTAAAGCACCGTAAATAGTGAGGTACACTGTATAAGAAATATTACCCTAATAGAGTGTTGAACTTGACTGCTGATTTTATGAAATCCAATCCTTGGTACACAGGAGAGGCATGCTTAATGAAGACATGGTTCATTACAGCAATTATTACCTCATGAACCTAAAAGCCTCCAAACAGATGACAGAAGATGCCGAAGGGAAGACGTGTAAAAGAAGTCTTTACCAACAACAGAGAGCAAAGAGTATAAAAGATTTTCAAAACGGCACAAAGAGGAAACGCAAAGTTGCATGCCAACAGCAAAAAGAAAAATTTTCCAGTAGCGACACTGAAGTAGAAGAACAAGAACTTGCAAGAATCGATGGAATTGATGAAGACAGTCATGATGAAAATGGTTCGGAGGTCATAAAATTGTCAACAAAAAAGTAGATTATTTTGCCATAAAAGAAGGAGAAAAAGAAGCAAAAACAGAAGAAAAAATTCAGAATGCAGCAGTGGTGAATCACGTGTTGTGAAGGTGAAGTTTATGAAACCATGTAGAAATTGCACGGCATTTTTGTGTTCACACTTGTCAGTGATGAAAGAGTTCTGTTTCCCCACGAATTCATTGGGAAGTTAAGAAATCTAGTGCATCGTCATTATGGTAGATTAAAATTTTGAAAATAAACATTATGATCCTTTTCAAACGGTATTTTTTTCACAATTCCAATATGTATTTCACTTTGCTCCAATATATTTCTACTTTGCCCCGCAGGTGGAGAAAATGAAAAAAATGCTGGTAGAGTCCTCATAATTTTTTCTTATGAAATTCTAATAACGAATAAAGTTTCCAAAAATATCTATTTGGTTTTTGTTTTTTTTTACAAAATAATGCTTTAATACTAAGGATTTCACTTTACCCCACCTTTTCCTAACTGGATATTAGAATATTATTGAAATAAAAGACAAGAAGATGCAAGATAAATGAATTGTTCCTTAAATTATCGCCTTCACGTACCATTCCGGTTGCCTCTGGGCTTGCTGGATACTCAAGAAGAAGAATAAAAGTTTCTCTTTTCCAGGTGATATACCTACGACGATCCACGATGGGATATAAATATTTCGTAATAAAATCATTAAAATAACAAAACCTTGGCTCAATCTCGTAAACATTAACTATACCCTGTCTCAGCTTCAGTTGAGAGTGACATTAAGAGTGAAACGGTTACAGTTCTTCCGCATGAAGAAATAGCTTGAATAAATTTTTGTGTAAAAAGTTCAAAATTTCTGTCTGCAATCATATTTAATACTTTTCTCCTCGATATAAAAAATAGGCAGATAGAAAATAAAAATAAAAAAAAGAAATTAACGGCCGAAGGAAACAATGTTGTTTAGTATGTCTGATAAGCGACGTTTTTCAATGATTCTCTCTCAACTGAAGATGAGACAGGCTATAGCTATTTAGATAGTTTTTAAGTGAAAACATCTAATAGCTTGTCGAACATGATGTTTATGTAAAATCTTCATTTTTTACTTCAGGGGCGTTTTATCCTTAAAGAATTATGTAGGCTGCTTATTGAAGAAACATGGAGGTATTTAAAGCTATTTGCTCTCAGATATCCCTTACAGTATGTCCAATTAAAAATTTAGGAGAAATGGAATGCAACTTTTTAATGTTTTCTGCATGTTTATTGAGCTTGAAAAATAGATCCTCTAACTATTCAAATAATTGCAAAATAATGTAAAACTAAATCTTTTCAAATTCATTAGAAATCATTGTTGAATGCAATTAAAGAAGAAAATGTTCTCGACAGCTTCTAAATTATTAAAAGACTTTGTATTCACAACAGACGGATTTTATTGATTTTTCGGTAGCGTGATCGTTTTGTAAATCATTTGATAGACTTCCCTTTATTTCTACAATCATTGATATAAATGATTAGAATAGGGTTATAGAGAGATGATAAAGCTCCAATAAAGCATTGAATCCAGACACTAAACGAATTAAGTAAATTATATTTTTGCCCACCCTCGTTTTAATAAATAAAGAGATACTATCTCTTACTTGATTTTTCTCCCCTATTCTTTCACGCAGATGTTTTCGTGCTGTCTTAATGAAGCATTTCTGTTAGAATGTCTCATAAACATTCGTTTAATCTATACTGTCCGACAAGTGGTCCTACATTCCAAGTACATGTCAGACTGGAAAATGTAGTACGAAAAGGATTGAGGTTTATTGGAGGGACTGTCTTAATTTAATTCGGTTTTCGATTTTTTTTTTCCACCAACGCCTCATCAAATTGACTGATCACTTCCAATAAATGTCCTCATGTCACATCCGCTGGTCAAAGAACTGACTTCTCACGTAACTCGAACGTTCATCACCATGACAACTGTCACTCTGTCTATCTTACAAGTTAGTAATGATATCTGTTCAAAAGGCGACGATTTTTCTTTTATGCAAAATAAATTTTACTCTCAGTTGTTTTTCTGCAATATGGCGGCATCCAAGCAACGCAATTGCATAAACTATTTCTGCATTTAATTTTTTAACCTGGATTATTGATTAAGAAAAGATAATGATGACTGTAGATGAATGCAAATTTTCTGTCTGGTTATAATCGATAGCTGTGCATTTCACATTTAATTCGTCATTATTATTATTATTATTATTATTATTATTATTATTATTTTAATTATTTAGTTTTATAATCTTTGAATGTCATAGTTGGTCTTGTATTGCTAAATACAGTATGATGAAGATGCGTTTCAAAATTTACTTTCATTCGCAGTAAAACTAAAGAAAGCTTGACTGCGCATGTCCAATTAAATTCCCGATTTCAATTGACCGCGCCCAATCAAACTTTCGTTGAACAGCGTATATCATTTTTTGGCGTTATTACAACAACAGGATGCCAACAGGTCAGTTGACTTTTCAATACCAGGCCAACATCACCAATACTCTGTCCAAGGAAAGAAAAACTAGGCGTATCCAGTTAAATTTCCAATTGCTAAACATTGTTAATTTTACGAGGAGTGTTCAAATTTGACCTGGACTTTAATTTTTGTAAATTTCATTGTCGTAAAAATCTAAACTTTCATTGTTGGGATGGCAACTACCGTCTGTCAAGTAAATGCAGCACCACTCATCTGGTTCCATGACAACCGATTTTTGTTTAAAAAAATAACGGACAGCGAAAAATCATCAAGTTTCTCCAACACGAAGGTGTGAAAACATCGGAAATTCATCAGAGACTTCAAGGGCAGTTCACCGAGTCATGTTTGTCTCGATCATTCGTCTTTGCTTGGTGCCAAAAGTTTAAAGGAGGGGGACAATCCACCGGCAATGGACCTCATAAGGCAAGGCCAGCAACTGCTGTCAATGATGACATCATCGCACGAACAAATGAGCTGATAAGGGATAGCAAGCGGTCTGAGAATTGGCTTCAATACTGAACATCACCATTGGCAGCGTGGAGACCATCTTCCACGATAAGCTGAAATTCAACAAGATCTGTGCCAGATGGTTCCCTAAGCAACTCTCCGAGGATCACAAACCACCCGTGTGGAAATCTGTTCCATTCTGCTGCAGCCATATGACAGTGAAGGTGACAGCTTCCTAAGGCCTGTTGTGACCACCGACGAAACATGGATTCATGACCATACTCCTGAAAGCAAGCGTGCGAGCATGGAGTGGCGAAACACATACTCACCACGGCCCAAGAAATTCAAGATCATACCGTTGGCAACGAAAGTGATGGCGACTGTATTCATGTCGATTTTCTGGAAGAACGTCGAACCATAAATGCACCCTACTACTGGGGCATTTTCAAAACATCCCTGAAGCCGGCACTAAGAAAAAAGCGCCCAGGACTCCTTACCAGTGGAGTTTGTTTTCTGCAAGACAATGCCAGCCAAACTGACTATGGACACACTGACGGAACTCAAATGGGACATCTTATCACATCCTCCATATAGCCCGAATCTCTCCCCTTGCAACTATCACATTTTGGACCATTGAAGGAGTTCTCGGAAGGGCAGACGTTCGGCTGCAATGAGGAAGTGAAAAAGGCTATCCTGACGTGGGTTCAAATTCAGCCTGAAGATTTCTACAGAACCGGTATCCAGTTGCTCCCAGAACGCTTGAAAAAAATGTGTAGAGAAGCAAGGAAAGTTCTTTGAGAAATAACTGATGTGTGTGTGTGCGCGTGTGTGTATGTGCGTGTGGGTTTTTTTTTTTAGTTTCCTGATTTTGCAAAACATAAAGTCCAGGTCAAATTTGAACGCTCCTCGTAATTAGCACCAATGTCTAACAATTGAAATCGAAAAATTGATTAGACATGCCCAGTTTTTCTTTCGTTGGACAGCGTATAGATAAAAAAGGCCTGCATACAGAAAGGCCGTTAATTGTTACATCACGCTAAAAAGCCATTGTTAATCGTATTTCTATTAATAATGAGCACGGCCTTCTATTACATGGTAGTTTTGAGAAGGCCGGGTAATAACAACACCACAAGGCCTGGGCGCTGAAATTTCATTACATTATTACATCACCTCAATAGGGAAAATTCAGAGCTTATTATTGGCAGAAATACGGTTAACAATTCCCTACTGAGGTGATGTAACAATGTAATGACGTTTCAGCGCCCAGGCCTTCTCTTTAGGTGGTGTTGGTAATAAGCCCTAAATTTGTTCTTCTAATGATGATGAACGCTCCTCATAATTGAGTAACAATTGTAAGCATGAGGCTAAACTTTAATCTTAAAATCGAAACTTATCTTTGTATATTTCTATCAGACTCACCTAGTGTCGAAAATTGCTGTAAATAAAATATAGTTTTTCTCCAACATGGCGTCGTGAACAGGATTCGACCAACTTTTCGCTCCGTTCCGACGTCGGTTTCCGCCACGAAAACGACCCAACGAACTTTGAAACTGTGTGAGGGCGACTTCGGAACTATTCCTGGAGTTTTAGAACACTGGACTGTCTGAACAAACTGCGCTAACAGTGAGTAACCAAACAAAACTTTCGATTTGCTTGCGGCCGTGATGCATCAACCCGCCATTACAGAAGGGGAGGGCGATGCTCAATCGTTCCTTCGATTATTCATGTCGAAATGCACCCAACCCAAAGAACTTAGTGAACTTTCGAAAGATGTGCTTTTGTCAGAGGCAATGAGAAGAGATTTACAAGTAGCCAAAACGATGAACAAACGAGAAATTTCCGAGCTCCTTTGTGGCGACAACGAACGGACTGGCCTATAAACGGGCATGGCGAGCAGCGACCCAGGGAGGAGGGATCCGACGATCACAATTCCGACGACCGAGGCAACGACCACTACGACCGATACGACCACTTCTACAAGCACAGCTTGCGATGGGACGACCTCAACGACCACGACCCGTCTTGAGGCATCGTTTGAGACCCAGCGAAGAAACCTATCGTCACTCGTGACTCCTGTCAATCAGCCTACGGCGAGTACGACCATTTCATCCGCCCCTACAACGAACTCCCCGCCCGCGAGTCCACTTCCATACATACCTGAGAGACCTGAAGACGGAGAGTCGATGGAAGCATTCCAGGCCCGTCAAAATGTTGCAATGATGAATGCATTTCTCAGACTTCATACGGCACAAACCAGTCGACCAATCGAGGTAAGAACCGTACCCGATCTTTCTCAAAATATTCCGAAATTTGGGGGAACAGATACTGAGCAGGCGAAGGAGTGGCTGTGTGATTTTGAACGAGTCGCACAACAAGAAAACTGGACTCCTGAACTTTGTTTGACACAAGTATTTTTCAAATTAAGTGGGAGAGCAAAAGATTGGCATCTAAATGTAAAGGAAAACGAAATGACTTGGCTAGAATGGAAAACGAATTTCTTGAAAGAATTCCACCATGTCTATAGCTTCTGTGAGTGGATATCAATGATCGAAAAGCGAACACAAGGCCCTGAAGAGAAACTTGTCACTTACTGAGAATGCAAATTACGGTTGATATTGCGTGGAAATGTTGTCCTGGATGAGAAGGATAAAATCCGATTGTTAACTGACGGCATTCGTTCGGAACAACGACAGCGAATTCTTAGAACGACTTCCAAGACAATTCAAAGGCTGAAGAACCATATGATACCCTCGAACTGATCAAAGAAAAAGATAAGAACAAAGTAAAATTTTTCAAGAATAAACTTGCGTCACCGCTAGGCGGAAAATTGAGTGCGTGCACTTCAAACGACCTATCAATTCAGAAAGCCCCATTGTTTAGGAAAGATATGGATAAGAAAGAAGCCGTTTGTTTTAATTGTAATGATAAAGGCCATTTATCCTTTGGGTGCCCCACCCCTAAGACAAAAGGAACGTTGAGAGCTGAAGCATTGCGTGTAGCAAACAAAGCACCAAGCGCAGTAATGAAAAGGCCTACTCAGGGCATCAACGATGTAAAACCCGTGAATTGTTACTTGAAGACTAAGGACACCCTGGATGAACTCACAGTAGTTGACGGCTTTGTAAACTCGACTCCTGCAGAAATACTAATCGACTCTGGATCATCCGTTTCGATGATAAAACTTTCAAAGATACCCGATGGTACAAAAATTCGAAAGTGGGAAGGATCGATTGCCATAAGAACTCTCGACTGCATTTTCCAACCCAAAGAAGTGGTGTCGCTTGAAGTGAAGATAGGACCAATAACTACCCTCATGAAAGAACTGTTGTTTGTCGAAAACCTTCCATATGACGTTTTGTTAGGATCCGACTGGAGTAGAACAGCGTTAATAGAATACCGAGTGCACAAGAGTGGAGACGTTACAATTTTCAAGGTGCCACCAGATGAAATGCCACCTAGCACAAACGAGCGAACTAATGAAGTTCTTGTGGTTGCCGTTCGCAAGAAAATTTCCGAATCAGAACTGGACCACGTAGAAGGTAACAAGTTCATTGAGATTATGTCAACGAAACCACCCGAGGAAATTGACGAACAGTTAATGCAGAAATTGAAGAACAAGTAGAGAGATGTTGTTTATCAAAGGAACCATTAAAAAATCGTTTCAGAAACATCTTGAAGTTGAATTTTCAGGCTTTTACTTATGGAGAGAATCAGTTAGGATGCTGTCCGAAGATGGAACACACAATAAAGTTGATAACATTCCTGTTAACAAGAGACCTTACAGATATCCTCTTCACATTCGAAAACTCATCCGAGCTCAAGTTGATGAGTGGATAAAAAAGGGGGGTTGTTCAGAAGAGTGATAGTGAATACGGATCTCCTGTAGTCCACGTGAATCAACCCTTCCACGTGAATTAACCCCATCGATTATAGAGAACTAAATTCTAAAACGGTGAAGAAATCTTTGAGCCTAATGACTATAGAAGAAATGATAGATACCATTACTGCCGACGAAGCAACAATATTTTCCACAATGGATATTAAAACTGCTTTCATGACTGTTCGAATACGAGAAAGTGATCAACATTTATCAGCATTTGTAACACAGGACGGAAAATAAGAATTTAAAAGAATGCCTTTTGGAATGTGCAACGTCCCATACACGATGTGTTTGGTGATGAGTGAAACTTACGGCGGAATCCCGAACGTAGCCTTTTACGTTGGCGACGTTGGAATAGGAAACAGCGATGAGGAGGAAGCATTGAACTCGCTCGACGACGTTCTGAAACGCACAATCTTAAATGGACTGAAGATGTCACTATCCAAATGCCAACTATTGCGAAAATCCGTACTTTTCTTGGGGTACATCGTAAGCAAAGAGGGGAGACGGTTAGATCCGAGGAGAACGTCAGCTGTGGAACGTTTCCATCCGGAAAACAGTGCCAAGGAACTACATTCATTTCTTCAATTTATGTCCTACTATCGAACATTCATATCCAATTTTGCTATCATTTCAAAACCGTTGTATACATTACTAAAGGAATCCACCAAAAGTAATAAGTATACATGGACTGAGGACTCACGAGAATTTGAAGAAGATCCGAAATCCGCCTTGTCTCGCGAATTTCAGACAGAATGGTATTACGAAAGTTTATGTGGATGCTTGTCAACACGGCCTTGGAGCGGCTCTGGTCCAAGACCAAGAAGGCAAGGAAGTCGTCATTGCTTTTGCTAGCAGATCAATTAATCCATCCGATCAGAAGTTACACACGAATGTCCTCGAATGCATGGCAATACATTGGGCAATTACTGAGAAATTTCACATATATGTATATGGACTAAAAAAATTCACCATATTTACTGACAACGTTGGAGCCAGTCATTTGTTTCGACTGAGCGAAGTTAACAGAAGATTTTCTAGATGGATCTTGGAATTACAATCCTACAATTATGTCAGTCGACAGAAGCCCGGACGCTGCAATCGTTTCGCCGATTCATTGTCCCGTCAAAATCCTAATGATCATGAAACTGAATGGACAAGGGAACAGCTTTGCATGACAATCGTCACGACAACTTTACCAATTTTAGCTGAGCTGCAGAAGAACGACGAAGAATGTCGAGCAATAATTCAAAAAATCAAAGAGAACGACCAAACCTCATGGAATTCGTACGAACTAAAAGACAACATTTTGGTTTACAATGACTCCTATCGACCTCGCACCGTAATCCTGGCTTCTAGGAAACTTACAGTACTGAAACTGTGCCACAATGACAGTGGACATCCTGATTTAATGAAGACTTTGAATAAAGTGAAAAGTCGTTATTACTGGAACGATATGAATGGAGACATCAAGACTTTTGTATCGGCTTGTGAATGTTGCCAAAGGGCCAACCGAAGGACGGAAAGGAACGAAGGCGAATTGAAATCGAGAACGGTACCCAATGCCCCCAACGAAATAATTTCCAAGGATCATTTTGGACCAATACCATCGAGACAAGGTCCAAAACATGTGTTAATTGTAGTAGATTATTTGACGAGATGTATTGTTGCAGAAGTAGTTCCGTCTACCTCGACTAAGTACATTGTGAAATTTCTCTCACAAATATGGATTCCCCGATTCTCTGTTCCGAGAGTGTTGATCAGCGATAACGGCAAGGGATTTGTATCGAAAACCGCGTCGGAATTCTTTAAGAAAATGGGAATTGTCCATATAACTAGTCCACCTTATTGGCCTGAAGCCAATGGCCTGATAGAGAGAGTTGTTCAAACAATGAAACAAACCTTGAGAAAAATTGTAGAAGATCGTACACACTGGACCAAGGAGGTGCTCAATGCAACTTTCGACAGATTTAGTCCTTTTGAACTAATGCACGGGTACGAGCCGAGACTTCCAGGCGAGTTAACGGTATCCATACCGAGCGAGTATTTCGACCGTATAGAACAGTTGCATGCCCTATTCCTGAATCGTTTCCAAGCTAAATGTAATGTCCAATCAGAACAACTAAAATCTAAGGACAAATATGATAAAATGAAAACTCCGATCACTTTACAGGAGGGTGATAAGGTGTGGTATTTAAAACCTCAGAGATTCCATCCCTTTGAAGATCTTATGAAGGACCCTACACCATTTTTAAGAAAATTGATGTGAATACCTTCCAAATACGTGACCTCAGTGATAATCCTCGTTATCGTATAGTGAATGTGCAACAATTGAAGAAGAAATACCCTGAAGCAGATGAGTTGGACTAGAAAAACAAAAACAAGAGGCAGAAACAAATTGCGTGTGAACTTTAAAGGTTAATAACTTGCCGAGTGAAATTAAAACAGGTGATATTTAGTTTAAATTATACAAGTTTAATTTAGTTAATTTTGAATTTTGTATGAAAATTCATGAGAATGAGCGTGTAAGCATGAGGCGAAACTTTAATCTTAAAATCGAAACTTATCTTTGTATATTTCTATCAGACACACCTAGTATCGAAAATTGCTGTAAATAAAATATAGTTTTTCTCCAACACAATGTATGACGTTCAGTACGTAGCCCTTCTTTATCTAGGTGGTGTTGGCCAGGCCCTATCCTTACTTTAGGCTGCGTAATTTTTAACATTTTTAAGTAATGACTTACTATCTGTCACGTGGTGTTTATGCGGGACGAGCAGACGTCATCAAGACAGGCTGTTCACGTTCGGTGAAAGCGAGAGCAAAAGCGCGAGCTAACGCGCTCGGAAGTGTGGAATCGTAGGTTCGTCAAGAATTTTCTGGAATTCTTCATTTGAATCGGGCCTGCAATCTCCCTCTTCGAGGAATGGTGTCGCCGAAGGAGTTTTCTCCGAGAATGCGCCGATGACGCGAGAGGGAAGGCGTTGTGAATAGAAGACAGTAGGGCGGAATCCTGGTTCCGAGATGTTCACAATAGGAGTAAGGAATTATGGCGTTGAAGCGACGGGTCGTGGCGAGCGGAATGTTCACGAAGGAAATTGCCGGCACCTTTCCAGGCAAGCTCCATGGATAGCAGCCCGAATAAGATAAGTCGACTTACTTACATTATATTGGATAAGTACAGGGATTCCTGTGTTAACGTACCACAGAGAGAAAGCACAAATTTGGCTAGCGTGGCCACTAAGTTGGATACTGATTTATTCACTTCGGTTAGTTTAAGTTCAGAGCGAGAGAGCTCCATAATCAATACAGTTTGTGAACATTTCTCGGAACCAGGATTTCGTACTATGCTATTGGAAGGAGTTATGGCTATAAGCCTTTCTTCACATGTGCTGGTTTCGCCTTTATTGCCGTCACCAGCTGTTAGACAGCTAAGTTTTATGGACCATGTGTTCAAATCTTTTTCCTCAGTTATCAGTGCTGGAAAAATATATCACAGTAACTGGGATTTTTCCAATGGGATTGGAAGGATTTTTCGATATTGGTTTAGGCGGATTTATTATTGATTGTGGCTAGCCATACAAACTTTATGAACGTCATTGCGTCCATGTTATTTTACTCATAGAGTGATAGGCCTGAATTTATTAGTTATTCCTATCATTCACCTTGCTCACGACTATCAATTGCATAATTGATAGTCGTATGTTTTCAATTGCCTTTCCGTAATTAATAAATTGGGGTTGATAAGGCATTAAATAGTTTAAGTATCCCTTGTTTTATTCTGCATATAAGATAGCTATAATTATGTTATTCTGCAAGACCTACTACTAATATAGTTAAAATCATATTATCCTGCAAAACCTACTGCTAAGATAATTATAAGTGCATTATTTAATACTTAGGCCTGGATTGATAATTGAAGGACATAAAATTGAGACATAGATTAATTGATTAATTATATATTTGTATTGTTGATTGTTGTCTGTATTAGTTCCACGAGTGGTGGACGAGGAGATGCTTTTCCGATACTTCCCTTTAAAGAAGCGGTAGAAGGTTTTTCACTTCTGGATCCCTGCAGCAGACCCCTGGCCGTGACACACTGAACGTGACCCGAAGCAAAGCATTAAAAAGCAACTTCGCGAGGTTACGCGCGTACAGTGTCTTGGATTAGCTTTTCCCGTGCGGCTACTCGGGTTAACTTGCGTTGCCGCGCAAAATGAAATGAAAATATTGAACTTTGACCAATCAGCATGCGCGAACAATACGGTGCGGCATGACGCGAAGCAAGCAATCAACCAATAGAAACGAGTGTTTTATATACTTGGAAAATGGCGGAAGTTCAACCGTGTGGTTGGGATTCTGATATAGAATTTGTTTTAGAAGTGCAAAAAAGATCATGTCTATATGATAACTGATAAATATAAATATAATACATTTAAATAAAGTATTAAATATAATACTGATAAGATCAGTTACAAATCAACCACACCCCGAAAACGACCTCTACCGGCAAATCCATGAAATATGAGAAGTAACTCGACTGCAATGTAGACAGGCTGCAGTGCAGTGCAACGAGAAGCGAAGGATGCCTCAGAGTAGGGAAGGTAAGTAAGGCTAGAGCGCTCATGGCCATAGGAAAACGCCACTTACTGAGCAGAAATCGGAAGTTACAGAGCAGCCATCTTGCCACTGGCAAAAAGAAGCATTGGACTCATTGGAGCCACATAGGCACGAGCAGGCACTCATGCGGAAGAATTTGTAAAATTATCAGGATAAACGACTAAGATGGGTTGACTGGACCTAAAATAAGGAAGAAATTGACTAAAACAATTTTGTTCCAGCATCAATGAGATTTTTATTTTTTGTGTCCCTTTTTTCAGGTTTGTATACATGTAAGGCTGTAAATATTGTATATACTTTCATATTGTATATATAAAGTACGTTTTCTAGTTATACGTGTACATGCATCATAACAAATGTAATACTTTGTATAATGTTATTCGTCTTTGCATTTTTATTGCTGCTAATTGCAATAAACTAATAAATTGTATAAGAAAATTTGAGTGGAAAATTCTCTATCCATTACTTAAAATCGTACTTTATATCAGTTTATATACTGTTAGAATTGGTTAGCTGATCAATCCAATTGTTAGACATAACTTGCACTTGATAGGTTTTTTTTTTTGAAGGATAATTATTTAAATAACAATAACAGTAGTCAGACCTATAATGCCACAGTATTTAATGTTATACATATCTAAATTTAGTACAAGTTCTCCAGGTGAATAAATAACTATAAAGCAGCTTGATGCTTAAAAAACTCAATACAGGTAATGCAGGCTTATTAAGCTTTTGCCAGTGGCAAGACGGCGGAATGGTGGCGCCATCCTTAAATAGGTCATGAGCGCCCTGTGGAAGGATGCACATTTTTCTGTCATCTTTGCTTCGCTCCGCTTTGCTTCGCGTCGCGTTCAGTGTATCACAGCATTAAGATATAATTTTTATTTTGGATCGGACACCAGTATAACTTCTTCTTCTTACACTGATATGAAGTCAATGTTTCCTCATGTCAGCTTAAAGAGGAAAAGTTGATACTGGTGTCCGATCCAAAACTAAAAATTTTGAGAAAATCCCTTAGGTTTTGTTTATTTTTGAGAGCAACTGAAATTCAACTCATTCTATTGACGATATCTTAATGAATTTTCAAGATATTTACTTGGGCGTTTTATAAGATTAACTCTATACACTTGGCTAATAAATTATGGAAAAGACATTTTGGTAACGCTTAATATCTCCATGACAATATGTGCTCTTCTCATACAAATGAAGACAGATAAGTAAAGGAAGCCAGATACCAATATAATACAGCTACAATGCATTTCAAGCATTATTTTTCACAAGGTGAGACCAAACATTATTTTTTTGTTCAATTCGTTACTGGTCCCCTATTTGCCTTCGGGACAAAACCTTCGAAGAAATATATGATGTGTAAAATGCTCTTTACTCCCCTGAAGTTTCAGGATAATTCGTAAAGTAGTTTTCTAAATATTTAACAATACGTCTAAAATCGAACGTGTCCGATTACTTTTGGATGGATAGTGTACATTCGAATGGCATTAGCTTAAAGAATATGTGAAAGTTTTAATAATAAACTGTGCAGGAAAAATATCAATTTATTTAATAATTAGTCATTATTACAGCTCCAGCAACAAAAAATATATTTATTTCCTTAATATAGTTGAATTTCTTTTTAATTTCCTTGTTATTATTATTATTATTATTATTATTATTATTATTATTATTATTACCACCCTTATATTAACTCGCTCTTGGATCTTGTGAGATGGTACGGAACCTTTCGTGGAATTTTGAACAACTTCCGCTTTTCCAGTCGCTCTTAAATTTTACATACAGGTTTGATCCTGATGACAACGCATTTTTTTTCTTTCCAAGTTCGGGTCCCCCCCCCCAAAAAAAAAAAAAATTCAATAGATTCATTTTCCCTGCAAGTCTATGGAGTTTTGTTTGCGTGGAGCAGTTTGTGAAGTCAGAATTTGTTTTATCAATAAGATTGTTTCTTCTAAGTGATAAAACTTAAACTTTCATTTTGAGAGTAAGGGTGGTAAAAAATGCTTCATTTTTCTCTTTATTTATTTTAAACAAGATGTTTAAGTGGTTTACAGGGTGTTTCTAAATTATCTCCCGTATTCTACATGTTTATTACTCAAAAACTATTACAGATTTTCACGTGATTTTTTTTATTCGCAAAAAGTTTCTTAGCATGCCTTAATAAATTTCAATGTGCCCCCGCATTTATGGCGTGAAAGACGTCAAAGCGAAACTCGATTTGCTCCCATGTTCGGGCTGGCATTTCGGGGGTGATTTCAGCGATTGTTTCAATTATTCTGTTCATCAACGTTGGTCTTGTACACTCTGTCTTTCATATATCCCCAGAAGTAAAAATCCAAAGGGTTCGCATCGGGTGAGCGAGGGGGCCAAGGGGTTGATCCATCCCTTCCATCGTCTGGAAAGTTCGTATCAAGGCACTGCCCCGTTGAGGAGGTGCTCCATCTTGTTAATAGCTTATGTTGGGCTGCAGTTCTTCCAAGTATGTAATTTTAAGTGGAAAGAAGACAGCATTTTTTAATTTTCATTTGATAGACGTTTTCAAATTTAGTTTAAGGCCAACTTTTTTTTTTTTTCCAATAGCAACCTATACATTAACATGTTTGATTCAGAAGTAATAATTTTTGCCCAGGAAGTAATAAATTAACATGTTTTTATTCAGAAATATAACTTTTAGTTCTATGTAGACATTAAAGTTTTCAGGTATTAACATCAGTATACTTAATATCTCGAAAGTAACGCCGTATACTCCATCTAACTTAACCAAAACTGTTCAGTATACGGTAAATTGCAACTGTCCATATGACAATGACAAAAAGTGACATGGGCAATTAAATACAAATAAAAAAACCTCATGTGCGCATTTTCCTTTTTACCACCATCTGATAAATATCAGATATGAGCATTGGAGTATCAGATATGAGTACCCATAACCCTTAAACAGAAACATCGTTCCTAGAGACCTTGTTTTCTGTATTCCGATTTTCAAAGGATATATCAGACCTGATCTACTCTTTTGGGCAATAAAAGAGCAAAATTATGAATATAACATGGAATTAATATTAATTTTGAATAGTAATGTTGAATATAAACGCAAATTTGGAAAACTAGAAGAAACATTGTCTCCCAAACTCATCATGAATAATCCGAACAAAATAAAAATCTTCGTACACAAAGCAACACTTACATACAAAACCTATTTATTAAAAAAACAAACAGAGCAACAAAATTAAAATTTAAATTAATTTTAAATTTCTAAATTCAATCTGGCAACAAGAACACCATCTACAACAAAATAATAACCAACACCAACAATAATACACTTACATCATTGAAAATTTTTTTAAGAAAGCACTGAAGATGAAACCGGTATGCGGAATCCCTATCGCAATAAATGTTCTTTAGAGAAACCATCCATTAAATTATTATAATAAACAACATGACCCTACTTCTCACGAATTTCTATATCGAATAAGCTTAAATTAGCTTATGATACTTTATTAAAATAAGTCAATTTAGTTGAGGGTCATTGTAAGGAACATATTCGCACGTCCGTGATGGGTAATCTTGAAAGCAATTTCATTCTAGCTTAGAACTGAAAGGTCTTGGTGAAACTACTAGAGGACATAAACATCGGAGAGTAGGATTTTTATTGAGAGGCAAGATTATTATAAAGACAGCTGAGTTGAAAGAAATCTAGAAAATAGCAAGAAAGAGCAGTAAAATGGGAAAGCAAATGAAATGAAAGATAAAAAAAATTAAGAGATGGAGTGAAAGAGTAAGGCAAAAAAGATGGGAGCATCTTTTTATTGGATTAACTGAAGCAATCGCTTAATAAAAAGAAATTCAACGAGTAAGAGTGGACAGGGACTCTTTTATTCCTTTGAAAACTCTCAAATTGAACTAAGGAAAGCGAAAGAATAACGCCCGCAAGGACTTCGATAAAGGGCAATGGAAGAAATAGAGCGTTCTTAAAGTCGAAACTATTTTTTTTTCAAATCACTTAGCAAGTTGTCAGTTAGCAAAAAATGGACATATCATTGAAAACGAATAGATACATCCCCTTAGGTTGCCCTATTAACCTAAAAATTACTAAAACTGAAATCATTATTGTGTGTACATAGGGTTACAATATTTCAATTAAAGCCGCAATTCTTTTGGAAGTACATCGTCAAAGTAGCCCTTAAAGGTAAAATGTATCTTTAAAGATACATGAATTTCAATTTTTTTCTTGGTTAAATTCATTGGTAAAACTGAACTAATGTCCATGTATCTTTAAAGATGCATCTAATGAGTTGTTAAACAAGTGAAGTCCTCAGTCGATACTAAAATAAAGTAAAAAAACAATTTTTATCTACAACCCCATCCTTCAAAATGGCAGATGATGTTGGTGCCTCCTCAAGTGCCCATGTAAAATTAACCTACTTTTTATATGATTTTAACCTTTAAAACTGTATAGCTAAGATAAATAATAGTAGAGATAATATAAACATTTAAAAGCATTATTCGAGCTTTCTTGCATTTTCATTTAAGCTCAGAAGGAGCAATGTATATATATTCTAAGGTACATTATGAAAAAGACTTAGTTTTATGCATAAAATTAATTTAACTCCCTATTTTGTTGCCGAAATGATGAGTGCTATATTTACAATTGTATATAAACAAGATTTGATTTCAAAAGTTATTTTTTAATGCCGAAATGATGTGTTCCTTTAAGGGTTAAATAAAAAAGCAAATTTCTACCCCACTGTAGAAAGAGGTACATTGCAAAAGTTTGTAGCCACGGATTACAGAAAAGGTTTAGGACAAAATTGTTATGAATCTTTTTCAAACCACTCTCCTTTGGAAGCTAAGCATAGACAGATTCATCCGTTTAAACCAAGGTTCTCCACCTTTTTGACCAACGGGCCAGTAGCCCCGCCCATTCAGATGTTGAATAAATACACAAAGCAAGGAGTTAAAACACTCACATGCCAAAAGTCCTGGAATAGCACCTAATAACGTGTGGGACCTCCTCTAACCCGGCGAAGTGCCACAGTGCAACGTGGCATTGATTCCACAAGTCGGTGGAAGACATCTGAAGACACTGCCAACCATTCCGACTGGAGAGCATCCCACAATTGTCCATTACGGAGCCACTACCTGCTTGCACAGTGCATGTTTGACAACTTGGGTCCATGGCCTTCAAGGGGTCTGCGCCACACTCGAGCCCTACCATCAGCTCGTATCAGCTAGAATCGAGACACATCAGACCAGGTCACACGTTTCCAGTTGTCAAGTGTCCAGTGATGTGTTCATGGGCACAGGAGAGACATTGTTGACGACGTCTTGTTGTGAGCAAGGGCATCCTCGTGGGTCTTCTGCTTCCATATTCCATGGACACCAGATTTCTTTGCACAGTTCGCTTCGATACAGCTCTTGTATCACCCTGGTTAAAATCTGATGCCATCTGGCGCAGTGTCAGTTGCTTGTTAGCGGTGACCATCCTACTCAGATGCCGTTGGTACGGTTCATTGAGAAGGTATGGTTGACCACTGCATTGTCCATGGTGGGAGGTAATGCCATCAAGTTGGTACTCTCGGTAGACTCTTGAAACTGTGGACCGTGGGATGTTGAATTCTTGAGCCACCTCTGATATTGAATGACCCATACGTTGTGCTCCACATACTAGGTTACGTTCGAACTCGGATAGCTCTCGTCGTGTAGCCATTGTCACGCTGAACACCTCACCTCTTACTCTTGACAGTGTAACTAAACGTCGTGACACTGATTTGCATATTTATACTGTTTGCACATGATGCTACTGCCACTTGAAAAATAGTCCACTGCTATCCCATGACTTTTGGCATGTAAGTGTATATTTCACCTCGGCAGTCAATAGTCTCTTCCTTCAAACCGAGCTCGGGAAACATTTTTTCATCCCCAGCCCGGATGTGACCAATACGTAGATGATATTTTTCATGCCATAATGTTTAATTATAGGTTTATTTAAATTAACAAATATTTTAGCGAAATTGAAATTCAATTAACCATGCAAATTTCTGTGAGTGAGACAGCAACACTGTTCACTGTTCCCTTAAGTTCGGCAACACTGTTCACTTTGTGTAGGGCGAGATAGCATAACAAGTGAAAATCCATGGGCTTTAGTATTACATCACGCATGCTATTTGGGGATGACCGGTTTAAAAGGAAGATCTGTTTCCATTCGACTCCAGAGACACCCGAAATTATGTCCTTGTGTGCGGCTACCATGTCCTCATCAGGAGAAAATCGAACCAAACAAAGCTTATTTTTCTCGCGAGGGAGCGCGAAGAAGTAAGATTCGGCAAATAAGTCGAATAGCGTAATTGGGAGACACGCTGCTCCGCAATTTACTCCGCATTCCAAACGGCCCTATGAACAGGAGCGTTATGCTCGTGTCACAATAGACCTCGAAGTCAAGTTCTTGTTGCTTTTATGGTCGGTTTTGCAGCACGTGTAGAGAAGAGTTCGTCACGTACTCTTCTGCAGTGACAGTTTTGGCAGTTTGCAGGGGAATGGTGTCCTCATGACCTTAACCTTTCAAGCGCTTTTAAGTCTTTTTCGTTTCTTTGTGTAACGTGTAAAACCTGGGTAAAACAAAATGTTGCACAGTGGAAGTCTATACACAACGTTTATCAGTGAAAGGATTAAATTGATAAATGTTTATTGAACCCAAAATAAGAAAACGAGGTCAAAAATATAACGTAATAAAATCTAACCTAAATTCTTAAAGGCTAGTAGCAAAAAGTTTAATAAAATCTTAGACGACTAGTCTCATAAAACTAAACAAAGATAAGTGAAACTTAACTACATTTCTCCGTAGCATAGCAATCACAAAATATAATTCTTTGAAGTGAAACACAAATACATTCGCAGTGTGAAATCTTAAATGTAGTCCCTTATTACCAGACAGTCACAATTTAACACAAAAAAGCACTCTCCTTAAATGCACAAAAATACACTTCTAAAGTTCGGCCCGCATAAGAAAACAAATGTCAAACAGTCACGTACAATAATGTTCTATTATGATAATTAATTCTATATAAACGGCCGATATGACACACACTCTGTTCGTCTAGAAGAGGAAAGCACACGGGAAACAATGAATGAGATACAATTAAAGTCTAGTCCGGTAAAAAGTCACTGAACAGGTTATTTGACGTAAACGCCTGATCTTCGGATCAAACAGGGAAAAAAGTAAGTATAAAGGTCACTAAATAGTTAATTCAAATTCGGGATCAATTTATCACCATTAACGTGGAACAAGAAATAGGTTGGAATAGCTAAGATCATTGCGAATGTTCTAGCAAGACGGAAGCTGGGTTAACGTGAAACCTAAGTCTTGTTCTAGATATGCCGACATGCTGAACGGCCATAACCCACGTATAAGCGTTTGGTAATGAAGCTCACGGTAAGCAAATTCAGAGAATGAAAGTTTAATCAAATGGGCATTTCTGCCTTACGAGAGCAAACGTCCATTTCTTTACAGTGCGGCGAATTAACCGTAGCGATGTTGTCACAGACGGCTGAGGGGACGTGCCTCCGCTATCGTTCGTCGATTGCCATATTGGCAAATTCTCCGCCGTTTCACTCGGCTTCGAACACGGCGAACTCCTCGTTGCTGGCGGTGGAATTCGTTCCCCTGCTCCTCCGAGCTTTTCTATTGAGTAAAGCTCTTTGCTCGGCGGCCGGAATCCCCGCGCTGAGCTCCTTGGACGACTCCTTGCTCCGTCTCGATTCGCTCTCGCTTTTCCTTCTCTCCTCTCGGAATTTTCTCTCTCTCGATGAAAACCCCGCTCTTCTTCCCGATAGGCTCCTGCGTGTTGATGAGGATGACGTCGTTGGCTACGTCGTCTCGCCTTCCTACTCGAATGGTAGAAGATTCGAGAGCGAAAACGAACGACGACGTCATCGAAATTCGTATTGTCAATCGAATTCCGTGACACTTTGGTATTCCCTTATTCCTTTGTGTATTCCCTTCTTTGATTTCTCTTTAGTCTCAGGGTCATAAAGAAAAATTTCCAATTGTAAATTTATAGAGGTAACAACAATAAAATTGAGATAAAATTTTAACAATAAAAAAGAGGTAAAAAATAAGCGTAAAAATAAACCCACTACAACAAAATAAAGTTCAGTGCTCAAGCTACGTTTTGCCGCCATTGGACATCAACGACTAATATGTTTCCACAACGATGGATTGGCCGAGAAGGTTCAGTTCATTGGACACCACGTTCACCACATCGATGGATTTGACACCACTTGATTTTTTTTTCCTTTGAGGACATATGAAGGACAAGATGTATGCCACTGTACCGGCAGCAGTAAATGATTTGAAACAACGAATTCAGTAGGCTTGTACAGACATAACACCCATCATGATGTTAAATATGATGGGTTTTGTGAAATACCGTTCACAGTTATGCATTGCTGCAGAAGGACACCAACACTGAACACTTCATTCATTGATAAAACACGATATAGCTTAATGCCCTGAAATTTCATTTTGTTGTAGTGGGTTTATTGTTACACTTATTTCTAATCTATTTTTTGTTAAAATCAGCGTTTTGAGTTCTATAACTGTACAATTGGAAATTTTTCTCTACCTGTAACGGTTATAAAGTTACTCATTGCAAAGTGCAAAATTCGACGCCCACGGTCAAAATTGACACCACTTATGTTTAGCTCTTACCTAATTTGTTGTATCCGCACTCGTTTCGAAATTGTTTGGGGGGGGGGGTTAATATAGTTTTGACTCACCCTGTATACCAAATATTTTTTAATTTAATTTGATGCAAATTCCCCAATCCATCAAAACATGATGTCACGTTTCATAATATTTTACCAATGAGCCCGACAATTCTTCGTGTACACTGTCTCAAAATAAAAATTCTCTTAGCAAGTCTTTAATTAAAGATTAATTAAAATTACAGTTTGGAGTCAAAAGAAGAAAGTTCTATTTTTCTATACGCTTAACACATCTTCCTTTGGAGTCAAAGGAAGAAACTTTAAATGACTTAAGAAGGTTTCAACATTAAATTCAACACATCTAATCCCTCGTCGACGTCGAAACAAATCCTTAAACGCATTTAGGAAAAGGTACAGATAAGGACGATAGCGATGATGATGAAGAAAGGATGTTATCGACTATAAAAAATGGAATGGCTAAAAAAGGCTTACTACGATAGTAAAAGGGGCTTATAAACAAATTAATAAAATTAAGCAAGGAATTTCACATTATTTATTATTATTAATAATTACTGAGGGAAAAATGTCTATCATGTTGGTCAAAGAGTGGGTTGTTGTAAATTATCCATATGTTCTTAAAATGAAA
The DNA here is from genome assembly GCA_023313115.1 of Rhysida immarginata. NCBI lineage: Eukaryota > Metazoa > Arthropoda > Chilopoda > Scolopendromorpha > Scolopendridae > Rhysida > Rhysida immarginata. The sequence goes on along the minus strand of JAHWFO010098252.1, from coordinate 519,760 downwards.
TATAAGAGATGAAAAAAAAAATTCGAAAATTAAAATAAAATTTTTTCATTCAGTGATGAGAAACCAGTTTGTGAAAGAAAACAACTCCATCATCTATATTTCAACGTCATCATCAGTAAAAAAATTATTTATTTGGACTTCAACTTAAAAATTTGTGCTAAATTTTTTTGACACAGTGGAATATCATAAAAAAAATCACATCAATTTGAATATCAAGTGAACATCATCTAGAACTCAAAAGTTGAATATCATCTAACCCAAAACTGTGGACAAAAAAGTGACTTTCATCATTATTTTTAAATTTGTACATTAAACTAAGGACGTTATATGTCTGTATCTCATGCTTCATCGTGAGTTTCTAAATTGAATTTTGTCGGTCTGCTTTGTTTTCATATTTGTGTTTCTCTCTGTCGACTTCAAGTTAAACTATTGTTACAGATTCACGGTCTTCCATCGACGAGCTGCATTCATTATCTATAAATTAAAAGAACAATATGAAATTGCGCATTATCGAATCTCTTGTTTAAGATATCAGGCAACAAGAAAGAAAATACATTTTCGAAATTTTTGTTGGTTCGTTCCTCCATCAAGTGATGGAGATTAAACTTAAAGTAAGCATAAAATTTACCCATTCCCAGGTCAGACAGGTGGAGGCTGTGGGAAGCTCTCGTTGGCAGATTCTAAAGGTCACCATTTAGTATTCCACGTTCCATTACCAATTCAGATTTCGCCCTCGCTGTCTGTCTCATCAACGCTTTCGTCGAACGTACAATAAATTTGAAAATGACTCAATCTGCTATTATTATTTACAAGATTTTCATTAATACTTTACGGTGAAACAAAATCAGTTTAGTTGTTTTTCTTTATTATTTTCTCCACACCCCGTCCCTGGAGAACCTGCAATTTCATTATGATGTCCTTCCTAACTTCCGTCCATCGTGGCAACGCCCTGAACTAGCCTTTGTTTTACATTCAATTTATTATCAATTTCAGCCGAAGAGTTGCGTAAATTCACCTGACTGGACATAAAATGAAATTGTATGTATCCACTTCGGCTACTCAGTCGCTTTAATTAAGATTAATTCTCATTCAAATGGTCTACGAATACCTACACCCTGGACACAACGCTCTTTAATGAAGAAAGAAAAAGGGGGGAAACGCCATGTCGCTGTGATTAGCTTCCAAGCAACGATCCCCATTAGCTTAGGTACAGTATTACATCGTGAGCTTTTGCTTTGAATATCGTTAATTTTAATTTCATTTGAATTCAATATCTTACTAGCCACTAAAGCGTTTCCATACAAAATATACACTGTAAATAAAATTAACAAAAAAAAATCGTGTAATGGTTTTATTTAACTTGATATGACATAACTCATTGGGATCAAAGAATAGCGCTTCGCTGATTAACACTAGGGTAACCTAAGAGAACTGTCTGTATATTAAAAAATAAAACAGTTCTATATTTATTTATTTATTTATTTATTTATTTATTTATTTATTTATTATTACGTCTATATCGATTGTATTTATTAGTGATTTAAAGGAAAAGTAGGACATGGAATAATAAAAAGTCTATATATCAGTCTCTGCCACTGATGTTGGCACATGCATACTCTCTTAACGTTCTAGGCTGCAAGTTACATGCAACGAGATAGAATACATAGAGTGGCAGACCGACTGCCATCTTTGTTTGGAATTGCTTTTCTGTGACCATGACAGAAGAGGGCAGAAATGACAGAGTCAATAGATAGAAACCTGTGTGATGCTGGTAATAAATACCGTTTATAAGCATTTAATTTCACTGGAGAATATTTGGACAGTTTAATTAAATATGATTAGAGATCTTCCTTTCCCATTGATATTTAAATGTTGTTTCCAGAGTCTAATAAAATTATTTTTATTAAATAAAAGATCATTTAAAATTTTATTCTGTTTATATAAAATTTCAACGTTTAATTCTTTTTCATAATTAGAAGCCCCACAATATTATTATTTCTTCATAAACTCCAACTCTAATTCAATAACTATTTTTGTTGTTTACAAAATATTCTTTATTGTCTTTTAAATAAAATAACTTTTGGACACATTTGTCGCATTTGTAATCCTTGCAATTGTGAGGTTTTTTTTCGGCAATGATGATGAATCCGAATGATGAAGTAATTAGTAAAATTTTAGTGGAATGATGTGATTCCTCGTCAGTATAATTGCTTATGAATAAATGAGGAAAATCTTGAAATATTGTAGTTGATAAATGGCTCATTGTGTGACATATTAATTTAAACATAATACTGCCCTTCGTTAATTTTTTCTTTTTTTTTGCAATCGAAATATTTATTCTGAATCGTGCACAACTTAACAACGTCTCTAGAAACATTAATGAAACAGTTTTTACATTCTTTAATGAAAATTAGCATACTATCCTCACTTTTCTTCTGCATATAAGCACTGGTATACTACTGTATTTGCAACTTGATTTACTAATAGTACCCGCAGGCATTCTCACAAAACAAACTAAGTGAGTTATATTCTGGCACATAATCATGATCCCATTTTTTTGATTAAAGCATTATTATTAAATATATTTTAAGTAGACGACTTAATACCGTATGCCTTATTAACATTTTGGGGCGCGGCGATTACTTGAGGCCAGCGTTAAAAGCATTCATTATGATTTATGTCACATTCATGCTCATTTTGCTAATATTTTTTTAATTTATGGATAAATATTTTAAATTAATTTGTTTTCTTAATAAAATCACCTTAATAAAAAAAAATTCTTAAAAAAAAAACTTTTTATGAAGCGGCATCTATTTGAGGGCAGTGACAAAATGGGGCGACTATTTTTCAAAACAACACGATAAGTAAATTTTTCTTGTCATCAGTCACTTCACAATTACCATCATATGAGCGATCAATGCGTGCAATTAAACATCTTCTATTTGCAGAACGAAACTAAAGGGCATTAGGAATTGTTGTTATTTCTTCCACGGTTTCTGATTGATGAGACAAGTAGTTCTAAATTATCTTGACTTAGTCTTCTCAAGAAGAATTATTTAAAATTTGAGTATCACACCAAATAAATTCCTCTTAATTAATAAAAGGTCTATCCAACGAAAGAAAAATTGGGCGATTGTTAATTTTACTTAGCAACAATGTCTAACAATTGAAATCAGAAATTTAATTAGACACGCCCAGTTTTCTTTCATTGGAGAGTATAAAAACCGTTCGTCAGTTAAACCAGAAACTAGCGTTTTTCTCTTGTAATGCCGCACAAATGTTCCATTGTTTAATTTCAATGTTTTTAAATAAATCGACAGAATGCCATTGCTTTAGAACAGAATAGCTCAAATTTACTGTATTCAATACGACGTAATTTTTGGTTATTTTACGAACCCACCGCCTCTTTGACCACCCCTCCCATTTTTTTTTAATCGTATTTTCATTGCGTTTATAATCAGAATATTAAATAATATTTATATTTTATATTAAGTTGTAGTGAATTTTTTTTAACTTTTATTTTTTCCCTCAGTATTTTATACCAAAAATTACGTAAAAACAACCAAATTAATAATTCAAAAAGATAATTTAATTAAAACAATAGAATTGCTCAATTTGGCAGGCTTAATGTCGCCCATTTTTTATCTATGTTTGTTTATATAATCATTTCGCAGTTTGTTTCTAGCATGAACACTTTCCAGATCAACGAAATATTTCCAACATATTTTATTTTTTAGAATTTTTACAAAAAAATAAACCTTTAGTCATGTAATCTGCTGCTTGTTTTGCCCTCTTCTGTCATGGCCGCTTTTAGTACACTGTTAAGCGTGGTTCCCACTGGCAGAAAACAAGAGAACAGAAACCAGGGCGTATTTTTTTTTGCCTTTTTACTTTCTGCTTCTGCAGGTGTCCCACATGGCAGAAACTCAAAAGGATAAGATAGCAGAAGTTTTGCCCAACACAGCACCGAAGCCGTCGATCGATCTAAACAGTCGGCTTCGACTGCTCGCAGTACGTACACAGTTCGTTCAATCCTCATCAATCATTACATCGAATTTTTGCATTCAATTGTTGTTTATTCAATTTAATTTGATTAATAAATTAATAAATATATATTTCGCACCTCTTCTATTAGCGCTTCTACATCAATTGTCTTTCTCGGCCTCTTCACCTTTGTGAGCTGAGTGTCCGACATTTTTATTTTGTGAGAGAGAGAGAGAGAGAGAGAGAGAGAGAGGACGTCACTGGGACGTCACTGGGACGTCACTGCAGAGATCGTTTTCTATTGGCTGAGCAATCGTTTCTGCCCTGCTTGTGCCACAAAAGTTGAACTCAACCCAACTCTAAAAAGCAGAAATTTTCAGTCGGGCAGAAGAGACGAAAACGGGAAGTGATATCATAAAATTTTTCTGCTTTGTGGTTTCTGCCGTTGTTTTTACGCATGTGGGAACCATGCTTTAATCAGTTGGCGGCGCTGTAAGCAGTCGGTCTGCCGCTCTATGTATTCTATCTCGTTGGTCTCATGCTTCAATTGTGATGTCATCCCAGCATGCATTGCGTCGTCAGTACTGGCGTCAACAACGTCCTCTGGTAGCAATCTCGCAATCATTCAGTTGACAAACACAAAACAAGAAAATACAGAGTATAAAAAAACCGACTTTGATGAAACTTTCACTATCGCCTAGCTATATCAGTCCATATCTGAGAAGAGATTTTGATGAAACTCGGATTTATTCCTAAGTTGAAAGATACTTAATCCAATTAGAAAAGAATTATTGCAATTCGATTTCTAGTTTTTGAGAAATAGTTGGACAAACTATTTCATACATACACACACTTACGAAATTTAGCACACCTGTTTAGAAGCACACATAGACTAACATATACGAATATTGTGCAATTCCAATAATATTAGACACATACGCGTCGAATTGATAACCTCCTTTTTTTGAAGTCGGTTAAAAAAGTCGTACAATAAAAACAACAACAACAACAAAAAAAAAAGGATAAAACCAGTCTTACAAATCCATATAAAATATAAGCACACAAGTATTAAAATGTTTTCACTTATTTACGCAGGTAAATCTGCTACAAGTATAAAATTTTGATCTTAATGAAAAACACAGATCATTCCAAAGGTTAAAACCACAAAATGGAAATTTTGTCACAACAGCCTGAAGAGGAATACAATCTAGTTCAAACTTAAAGCGTCTATAAAAACTATATCAGTGTTTCTCAAAGTTTTTTGAACCATTCCTCCTCCCTCCTCCGGTTCACAATAATTCAGAATATCATTGTATCATTTTCATGAAAAATTAAAGTAGATAGGAATTCTTGAGCTTTGTAAATTTAAAAGCGTGTATACAAAAAAATTACACAAATTGATTTAAGTAACTCCAGAACTACTGTACAATACATAACTTTGGGAAAACTTTTAAACCTTTTTAATTTTTCATCGTAATTTTCTTTATTTTATATAGGCAACCCATAACCTCGTCACTTTTGGCATGTTTTAAATTTTGATTTTTTATTTCGCAATTAATTTTTACATAACTCCTTACTCCATATTTAAGTATATAACCGTTTTATATGTAACAACTAACAAGTCTGTAAATTAAAAATAAACCATTGCAAAACTGAAAATATGAGGTGCGACCAAAAAAACTGAGGTGCGCATCTCGCCAACAAATGGCAGCACAAGTCCACAAAGACAGTAAATTGTGGCCATAACATTCATAAATCAGCTTTTCAAAGGATTTTATTTCTGTGCATTGCGGACTGTGAAAATACTGCTATCACGTGTGTGAGGTCGTCTGCGATTTTATCAAGGCCATTAAATTTGAGAATGGAACGAGCAATCTGAGGGTGACGTTCGGCGAAAGCGACCAGATCTATGGCGTGAAAAGAACTGGATGCTCTACCATGGCAGGTCACCCTCTTACAGAGCTCTCCTCACACGAGAGTTTCTTGCGAAATACAACATGATTTCGCTTCCACACACATCTTACCTGCCAGATTTGGCTCCTACAGACTTTGCCCTCTTTTCGAAAATGAAGATACAGTTAAAAGGTCGCCATTTTGATACGATTGAGCAGATCCAGTGCGAAACGCAGAAGGCGCTTGACTCGTTTCAACAAAAAAACTTCCAGGACATATTCATGAAGTGGCAGGAACGCTGGATTCATTTTGAAGGGGACACTGTGTGAATGTATTAAGTAAATTACTTTCTCTTCAAAAGTACAGTCTTGGGACTTTTTGATCACATTCTTTTTTAAGCAATTTTTAATATAAACAAAATTATGCATCATGCATTTCTGTGTACTGAAGTTGATGGATATGTCGTTAGTTTCCACGTTAACTCCTTCTGCTATGTTTGAAAATATATTTATATTAAAGTAATATTTTATAATGTTTATATTTATTATATAATAGTTACTATTATGGAAGAATGCGATTTAAGATATGAGGGCTTAATTATTCCTATTATAATAGTAGCCCTAGTAGTCCATAATATTATAGTGCATGCAGACTTAATGAATAAACCGAACTTAGGAAGTTCAGCCAGATTATCTCGTATCGTTGAGAACAGGAGGAGGTGCAAGTAACCACTGCGTTAAAAATTGAATGAGTGCCCACATTTCGACAGTGGAACATTCGTCCTCAGGTTGTTTGGCTGCAAAGCAAAGCAGCACTCGCAATAAATTATCTAATTAATCAGGAGTTGCATTAAAATTAGAAAATTTCATGTAATTTAACATAAAAACAAAATTGCCTCCGGATCTAGAGAATCTGCTGCTTATTCCGAAGTCATTATAAACCGAAGTGATGCTTCTTTAGTGCCATCATATATCATATATCCTTCAATTTATATTTCAATTATTATTGTCTATAAAAACTTAAAAGAACCACGTGTGTAATGCAGTTTATGGAAAGAGATTTTTAGAATACTGTGTACAAGGCATGGAATAAAATGACTGTTATTGATCTTTAGGTGCGCCCCCGTTTGTTGTTATAAATGTTTCAAATTTTGCTTCTACTATGTAAGTTAGAAATAAATCCAAATCGATAAATCCAATAAAAAGAAGGCCATTAAAACGAACTGGTTTGCTTTTCGAGATTAAACAGAAAAGTCCGACCGAATGGTTTAGGTTTAGTTCTTCTAGTCACAGATCCTGAGATTTAATTGCTATGCTTTTAATGGCTTCGCAAATCGATAATCAAACCTTCCTTTTGTAGCATTTTCTTCATTTCAATTCAGTTATATTCAGTTATATGAAAGGAAAGTTCCGCATGGCAATAATGAAATCAGCCTAGTTTCATTCCAAAACGAAGTCGATATCAATGAAGCATTTTCATTTCTTAAAACCAGAAAATGTTTTGTCTTTGAGAATAAATTTTAAAATAAACCATCAATGCAGAGAAAAGATTATGTTTTGGACAGCTTTTATTTACACATATCTATAATAATGATTATGCGTATGAGAAAATACTGTTGTATGCAGGGTTTTAAATTGCCGCGTGTCTGTCGTACGTCCAAGAAAGGAAGCCAATCGTCGTTTTCCTTGATAATGAAAATGCATTGGTGTTATTTTAGAAAAAAAATTAGAGAGATGAACAGATCTGCTTTCTTTCATTATGGATTTCTATATTCAAATAAGAATTGCAATAGGTGCATGACACTGTTTTTGTTAATGCGCAAAACATTTAATTTCTTTGAATCGATTGTAATGTGGTTTAAATGGGAGAAACTTTAGATTAGACAGAAGGAACTCGAGCATGTCTGCTCGCGGAGGGATGAGGAACAGCTGTTTGCTGACAACTGAATGCCAAGTCCAGGGTGACCCGCGGATCAACTCATCACATCAAACTTGTTTTCTTTTCCTGTCTCATTCCACTTATACTCCCAAAAAAGAAAATTCTCATCCTTCTTCCCTCTTGCTGTGGTAAGAGGAAAACTACATCTGTCTACTCTGTTAATTGCATCCGTGAAATGAAAGGAGCTCTGCAGACAGTTTTAGGATCTTTTTTTTATGCCTTTGCATGACGGATCCCCTACTCTTCCGTATCTACACGATACCGGTCGACACGGGTTCAACTTTTGTCAGGTTGACGTCATCATTCGAGTTTTAAAGCTGCTGTTAAAGCTCCTGTTTGAATGACGTTGCCGTTCGAATCCTTTCGGCGCAGACATTAGCACATGTTGAGTCAGTTGCCAAAAATTCACCCATTGCGAAACTTTGAACAGCTACGCAAAGGGTCAAACTTTAATAATAAAATTAATGTAAGAAAAGTATAGTCTGAATTATAAATAAACAACATTTTATAACCTTTCAGAATGGAATCTACTGTAATAATCGCTTAATTCTTTTGGTGAAAAGTGTTAACGATTCGTACATTAAGCATCAAAATGATGACATGCCTGCCAATTAAGACGGTTTTATTTTTGTACAATGTACGAATGCGCAAATGTCAGGATTCAAATTGAAACTGGTGAAAAAAACATAAGGAAAGAAATAAAATGCATTCTTTGTATTATTTAATAAACATGAGCGAAAGAATAAATGTTACAATTTTAAAGTGTAGCTTTATGTGCATTGTTTGCGGAGTTAACATTGAATTTCATTGAATTACGGAAAATTATAAAATTTGATGCTAGGAAATGGTCATTTATGAAAATCTACACACTTATGTCGCTCTTACGTGTGCGGTTTAATGGGTTACGGAACTGTTAGTTTTTTTTTTAAAGATAGTTTTTTTTACGTTTTAAACAATTTTGCCTCTAGAAAAGATTTAACTATAAAGGAGATCGAACAACAGATCCATATACCTGCTTATGGAACTACGATCAATCCAGATTGATCTACGAACTAAAATCCAGATTGATTAATTTATTGAATGAAAGAATCTTAACAACTGCGAAGTCTATAGAAGATTGTTAGGGATCTATAGTAACAAGTTCAAAGGGCAGAAAGGTGGAATGCACAAAAAAGGTCGAGTGTTTTCAGTCTGGTAGCCATGCATCGCTGCTATTGTCCTGCATCCCAGTTTTCACTGCAGAAGGCTGGAATGCACAACTCCAAGATCAATTCGTAAACGCACCTGTTGACACGCTTTCCAAAGACCCTCCACTCTAAACGGTCGTCTCTTTCCGAGGGCCCGTTTAAGTAGGCCAAAGCCACAAATATCCATAGGCAATGCATCCGACAACTTGACGGGTAGGCCGTTGAATGGAATGAAGCGGATTCTGGTATCTTCTTTCATGGGTTCCAGGAACAGACGACTTGACGCGGCGGTGTAACTCGACGCCTTGTCATGGTGCAGCCATACATTGTTTACTTCTATACTGTACAAAACCAGAGATGTCACGGGTAAATACGGGAGTTAGAACGTCAGTCTGATAGTACATGACGTTAACTTTGGCTTTTGAATCAACTCTGTGTAAAGTTGCCGTTGTATCCCCTTTTGAAAATGTTTCCTTGCGTTCACGGTACCATTTCCTGAAGTCCATAGATCCTCTTGGGCGGTTAAAAAGGGCTTGGTTCTTATTGCAGTCGCTTAAATAAACATACGTCTCATCTAGTGTGACCGCGTATTTGTACTTTTCATCCGCCAGGTATCGTTTTTACAGATTACGGCAGTTGGTCTGTCGCTTTTAGACATGGCGCGGCAACAACTTATGAACGTGGCTCTCGTGTGGCCTCTCCAGTTGTAATGGTCTTTACCTCATACAGAGATGTCCCTACCTTCTGTGCAATGACCCGTGGTGTTGGTGGGTTACATCCGGTTACGAGAGCCCAAACTTGGTATTTAAATATCTAAAGGATTGAAATTCGGTATGCAGATTCTTTAAACAAGATTTACATTACAGTGGGGTCGGAGTTGTGAGGGTGGCAATCACTTGGTTTTTAGAACTACGGCAACATATGCAATGTGATATGTCATTCGATCGGAAATGATGAGAAACGAAAGAAGGTGGAGGTTTTTACATTTTGTAAATACTATGTTCCAGAATATCAATGTTTGTTTAAAAGAAATTGGGGGGGTTAAAAAGTCCAGACAAAGGGGTAAAAATAAATGACCTCAGGGCTTCCGCTAATTACCTATAAGCTTACTGTCGTGCTTTTTTTTCCTTAGTAGCAAACAGAGTCAAACGGGAGAATTCAAATATTAACTTTTTATTAATATTCGAAGTTATAATTATTGTACTTTTAACATTTAAAAGTATAAAGTCAATAAATGGTTAATGTCCGTAAGGTATCAGTCCAGTTCTTCTGCTGCACATGGGATTGGTGGGTCCTTTTGCCTGGCTTCCACGTTGATATTTCCAAGACCGTCGGTGCTCGTCTTGGATCAAATACTCCCTTCGCTAATTTCGTGAGCTGGAACCGGGTCACAAGGTAAGTATTCACTAACGTCGGGGTGAGCCTCAGGTACCATTAACTCAGCTGGTGGCGACCTATTAAGGTTTGTCAACCGAAGAAGTGGCACTGTGATAAATAGAAATGTATATTAGACAGAGCTTATGCAACAAAACTTAGCTAGCATATCAAGAGTTTGAAAGTGATCACAACTAGTATCTTCTATGTGCTTGATACTTAATAGCTACCATTCGCAGAAGATCCCTTGTCCAAGCGCGGACATTCAGCAGGGTACCCCGCGAGAATACCGGCTATGTCAGCGATGGGGAATGCGACTCCGAATGCGTCCACCTTCCTCGGGAAAGTTTTAGTGGATGTCGAACTTATAGTCCGAATTGACGTCGAGCTGCTCGTCTCCTCAGCGTATGATGGGGACGGCCTGGACGGGTCATCCGATCTAGTGTGATGCTAGTCTGTGGCAATCTCGTTCCGGGCCTCAGTTGAATCGTCCTCCGATGCTATCCTACCAGAAGGAAGGCGTTGGGGAGTTGAGGGCGTGAAATAGCGACTGTGCCTTCCTTTCCTCAGCAGACCTTGATTTCGAGAGCTGTCGTACCTCGTACCAGGGGAATGCGATGGAGTCCTTTCTGTATGCCGGGGATGGGACAGATGGGACAGACGGGACGGCTCCTGATTCCTTCGGCTGCGGGGATTTCATATCTTCGGGCGATACCTTCTCGCTCGATTACTGGCACCATTCGTCTCGGAAAAATTGTAAGCAAAATTGTTAACGTCTATCTTAGAATCTAGCTTACTTCCTAGGGCCTGTCGAGCACGTTCGCTCCGCGAATAAGTCCATCCATCCATCCATCCATCCATCCATCCCGGTCAGCCTGGCTCTCTTCGGTCAACTTTTCCGCATCGGTCGGAAACCTCTCACTTTCTGATTCCCTTCTCTTCGCCTCCTCCTTTTAAACCCTGCTGGAGGATTCTGTGCCGATTTTGCGCAGAAGGGCCACCAATCATCTTCCTTCTTTCCGGCTTCTCTTTTTACGCCGGTTCCACTCTTCGTACAGGTAGGTTTCTGCTTATCCGAAAGCCTTGGCTTGCTCCTTGACGGCCTTGTCTTTTCTTGCTGCTTGTCCAGGCCTTCTTTTTTGTTGGCCATGTCTCGATCACCGTCCCGATGTCCTTACTCTCCTCGGGGGGATTAATTTATTGTTTATTGAATAATTGGTGGTGTAAGTAGGGCAATTTTCGTGGATTCCATTAAAGTTAGATAATACCTGGGTTAAAGCTCTTAAATATAAAAGACCCCTTTTAGATTTGGATAGAAGTCATTTTTTGTAATATTTACAATTGTGCCTTTTCTCTCGTATTATTTTCAGTTAAAGCCCTATTTAAAAACGGGGATCTTTCCCCATAGAAACCGACGACGGGAACCTCGATACACAGTCAACGTTTCGCGGATGGATTTATAAGGTGAGCGTGCGTTGTAACTGGCAGCTGTGTCGCTTCTCCCACGATAAGCTCCGTTATTGGAACTTGTGTCTCGCAACTTCCCATATAGTTATTGGCGAATTCCAGCCGTTACGCAATAATGAGTTGGCGAAACGGGCATTTGTAGAACTTAAAATGTATGAGTTACGTTTTACTTCTGGAGTCCGAGGACTGTGGCCGTTCGGGCTTACGCCTTATTTAAGCGAGCAATTGGGCTTCGTATTGCTGACTTAAATACCGAAATCTAGTGCTTCAAGACGTTTTGCTCAGCATATGGTTCCTAGGTCTTCTTGACTTCACTGGTCCGAGCAATATTGGTTACGCAGAGAAGCAATAGCTTTGTTCATAATTTATTAAGTGGTGTTTCTTAATTTCAGCGTTACCTCCAGCTACATTGAATGTATTTCTTCCCAGCGGAGCGTGAGCCTCTACGTCTCTGCAGACGTATAAATTCCTGATTACGACTTTACTTATTCACGTACTTACCCGAGAAACGCAGGGCTTGGAAGGTGGTTTCTTTCGCCGCTGCGTAAAGTAATGTGTTAGTGAATTGTGTTACTGTAATTAAGTGCCGAGGGCTAGTGCTTTGAGTGTAAGTACTACGATTTACTTGATCAAGCAACAAACTGTGTCTCTGTCAAGAATGTGTCGTGCCTAATATAACAGTTAATCACCGAGTCTTGTGTTAGCTGTTAATCTGTACTTACAGTTTAAAGAGATATTATTTATTCTAAATTATTAATTTAAGCTCCAGTTAAGCTAATTAGCATATAAGCTTTATTATTCATATCAGTTACTTTACTTTGTTTTAATTATTATTGAAATAAACAACCATCTATTTCTCATTCAGTTATATCCGCCTAAATATCATTTCTCATTCCACTGCGTACTCTAATAGAAAAATATCCACGACAATATATCTCAAAAAGCTCTAAAATCCTGAATATTAATATAGGGTGTAACAACAGTAGCGGGCTGGTTTACGTAATCTATTTCTCCAAATAAAATAAGAAAAAATTATATAAAAATAGGCCCTATAATAATTCCTTGAAGAATTATAGCCATATGATTTATTCCTTTAACATTGCCTGCTAAATTCTCGATCTTCACCCTATGGGTTTTTATGTCTAAGAGCATCCAAAATCTACTCATGTTTATTCTACACCTGTTCATGATATTGAGGATCTACAAGAGAGCTGGAAGACGGATGTCAGATTTAAGAGCATATTAGAGGAACACTGGAAATTTTGAATCTGTGAAGCAGCCTGGATTCGACGAGCTCAGCAATATATTGCCGCTCGTGAAGGTCATTTTGAATATTTGTTTTGATTGTGTATTGATTTCTTGAGTTTTTCAAAGTTACTCATTTAAAATGACTGAAAATAAATGATTGTTAATTTAGCTAACTAAGTAAACACGTAGATTTTTATAAACTCTTTGCAATCACTTTAGGACATATCTTTAGATAGACTTTTTTCCTTATTTTTAAGTGTAAAAACGACTATCCTCACCCAACGACTACCCGGCCTACTATTTTTGTCACGTCCTGTATATTATGTTTATTTTCTAAATTATTACAATTATTAAAGAATAGCTGAAAATGGGACAATGAGGATTTAATCATACGCCATATCGCAATTGCTTAGTGCGTTGGCGGCATGAGTCGAAGGTTCCTTATTCGAATTCAGGCTGTGTAATTTTCTTTCCTATTCTTCATCAATACGTATGATTATTCATGAAAAGAAAACACTGCCACTTTCAAATGCCGTCTAAAGAAATATTTTTTAACATTCCCACCAAACTAACTTTCCTCTTTTTTCCGCACCATTTCTATCCTTAAAATTTATCTTTTAATATATCAAATATTGTTTCTTTGCTCCCCACCCAGGGACCTACCTCGTCGGCCCAAATAAAAATTTAAAAAATTCCATAAAACTCCAATAATGAATCAATGATAAATGATTTACCGTAGTTCATCATTATTTAATTTTCACTAAAATTAAACTGAACGAGAGTATAGGGATGAAAATGAAAATCAGTTTTAACCCTTTTTAGGAATTTTAATTTTTATACTGGATTGTATTGTCATCGAAACTTAGTTACTCCATGAAATTTCAAAGCTCTAGGTGTTGAAGAAGTGCGTGAAAATCCACTTGCAATATTTGACCCAAACTAACAAACAAGTGAAGTTAAGCAAAAGCTTGTAACAATAAAAACAAATAAAAATATAAAATCACTGGTTTAATATTTGTTTCAACTATAATATTTATTTTGATAATTAACAATTTAGTTGCCTTACCTCATGTAATTTTACTAGAACAACGCGCATTGCATTAATTTTCACGATAGCTTTACCATTTCGGACCCTTTTTATTTTATTTATTTATTTATTTCTTTGCTGAATTAATAAAAAGTTCATTGATATGATTAAATTTTGAGTATATGCCTAAATTTGGTCGTTAAGTCTGCAAGACTAAGACATAAATCGTTTATAGAATTTATTTCTGTTTTCGGCTTTATGGGAATAAATCCTACAAATTTTTATTATGGTTTATTAAAATAATTAAAATTAATTAACTCCAATTTAAAATAAACATACAAATTCAATTTCTTTAAGTTTGCAGGTGTACTATTAAGATGTTCAATTTATTCATTAAGCGCCCAATTATTTTAGTGTCAACGAGAAAGAATATATTCAACAACCTTGACTGAATTTATTCAACCTATTGCATTTACGTAGCAATGTATCTAAAATGATGCCGCCAATATAACAGTTTATAATGACTACTTCAATTTATAGAACCTGAGAACTGACACGATGATCAATCAAATCTCACATATAAATGTATAGAATTTATTCCTGCCGTAAAAGAATGCAGGGATAAAAGATTCATTTTTGAGCATAAGAAGATGAGTTTACTTAAACGATGACTGTAGTAAAAGAATATTTAAAAATACTTCCATACGGAATCATTTGAACATTCTTGGATTCGTAGAGTCCGAGAATTCCAAAAACCTTAGAATAAAAAACAAAAATATATAAATTCATTTATAAAAAATGTACACCAAAACAAGTTAATAAATAGATGTACAGGATGAATCAGTTAATTTCTGACCATTTCATTCGAATGACGTGCATTAGGACTAAACAACTGAAAGAATACGAGCGCCATATCGAATTTCTAAATAGTTGGAGTTTGTATTGTTGCAACGGCGCTGCATGAAAATCGTATTGTTGAAAAATGGCGCCCGCTTTATCAACAGAGCAGAAATGCAAGGTTGTCGAATGGTATTTTGAGACAAAATCACCTGTAACCTTGCAAAGAAAGTTCCGGAAGGAGTATAAGTGTCGAGACGCACCAGGCAGGCAAGCAATCATGGATTTTGTCAAGCAATTTCGTACCAATGGATGTGTTAAAGGCAATAAAAAAGGCGGGAGTGAAGCTCGTGTTCGAACGGCCGAAGATGTCGAAATTGTTCGCACAAGGTAGGTTGGTCGATTCCCCTACCAAAAAATCTGTTCGCCTGCGAGTCCTGACCTAAACCCATGTGATTTTTATCTCGGGGGTTCCTTTAAGACAGTGTTCATCCCCGAGCTGCGAAGGAGGCGTATACCGCTTCGACATCAATGGTTTCAACAGGATGGGACTAGGCCTCACACCATTAATGAAGTGCTAGACTTTCTCAATCAGAAATTCGGAAATCGTGTCATTTCAAACAGGTTTCAGATCGATTCGGGGGTGGCTTTCTTTGGCTCCCTACGAGTCCTGACTTAAACCCATGTGATTTTTATCTCTGGGGGTTCCTTAAAGACAGTGTGTTCACAACAGCACCAAGAACCCTAGACCAGCTGCGACAAAGCATCGTCGACTGCTGCATCCTTGTGGATGCAGAAATCCTGGATAGAGTTATGACCAACTTCACCATTCGGCTGCGAGCAGTTCAAAACGTTAGTGGTGGCCACATTGAGCATATCATCAAGACTTTTCGACGGGAATAAAAACTCCGAACTGCCTAAAATATCATACTGAAATGCTAAGTTTGTAAACATTAATGGGTCAATACATCATAGTACTGAAATGGTCAGAAATTGATTGAATCTCCCTGTACAAAGGGAAATAGATAGTAAACCTTAATAAAGAATTTGTAGAATTCTTTGATTCACTCTTCCCTTTGTTATGGTATTCAATTTTGGGGCTCAACTTCAAACTTTAATCTTCTACGTCTCTATCGATTACAAATGTGGTATTTGAGAACTCCGTTAAAGATTATCTGTCTCTCAATATTTTAACTCGTTAGGCATCTCTCCTATTTTTCAAATATATATAAGTCAGCATTATCCGGTGGGGCAAATGTTCGGATTCCCCCTTTGCTAGATGTAACTACCAACTTCGTTGTGTTTCCTATGCAGGTATCAAATGGTGGTCGAGAATTTATGCAGGTATCAAATGGTGAAGAAGTAATTCGTATTTCTCCTTGGTGCGCCACCTTCAAAAAGAAATTGAAAGTTCTTCCTTTTGTCCAATAACATAATTATTAACACCTGTTAATTATGTAATTCTACTATATATTTCTGGAAATTCTATCTTTTCCCACTTTATAATTTTTTTATTTTTTTCCCTACTGGGGACCCTTCTCGTCGGTTTCGTGGACATGTGGGTCCCGGTTTGGAAATTCACCTAGAATTTTATCAAGATGTTAAAATTAGCAAATCTGTTGAATTTGTAATCTGTATTAATAGTTTGAATTTGTAATTTCTTAAAATAAATAAATAAATAAATAAATAATGATATCTACATTTGTAAAAGCAATCTAGTTCATGTTTTCCTGTCTTGAGGCCAAGATTTACGTTTGAAAATGGAATTCAGTGAAAACCAACGATGACAGAAAATATTATTTGTGAATTTCCCCCAAGGTGGAATGAGAGCCGCAAATTTTATTCGTGTAGCGTTCCGTCGACACGAAAATCACACAGGCCCTGACTTGCGCAAACCTTTTCTGAAAATGAACCGAGAAGCTAGGGAGCCCAGAGAACACCTCCGTGCGTTTTTTTCCATTGTAGCGGTTTCGATGTGGACTTACGCGCACGCGTTGCTATTTTTTATTCGTTACGAAGAGCGTGTGAACTCTGTGGCCCGAATTTACCATTTCAGTGCATATATTTGAATTTTATCTGCAGAATACTGCCTCTACAAGAAAAGTCTAGAAAGCAAAGGCAAAAGGGATTGATATATTACAGTCTGTTAGGCAGTTTGACCCGTATATGCACAAGTGCATATGATGAATAGCGAATTCAATGAAAATGTATTGTTTACAATAACTTTTTTTTATTAAAATCTATTGTATAACATATTTTTTTAAGAATAATTTTTAAAATAATAGATTAATGAATGACTATTGATGATTAACTATATAAGTAAGTAATTCGTCTTCTTTATTCTTTTGCTTTATTCTGTGAAAATTTATTTCTGATTCTGTACTTGTATATAATATCGTATAAGTTGTTTTCATTTCTTAAAAAGGAGTTAACATAATATCTGTTCTAGTTATACCACATTGTAAAATCTCTTACATTTTTAACTTATGTTTTGATGCTCTTCGTGACGATTTATTTTTATCATTGGAAACTTTTTCTAGATTAAATAAAAATTAAATTTCTTCTCTTACCAAAGTTTAGACACTAAATCTTTTTTTTAAACATAGGTTCATTTTAGGAAATAAGACTATGAGAAACCTTTTCTTATTTTTCCAGAAACAAATTGCGTAGTAATGTGTGATGCGCAAAAATCAAGCCCATATAGAATTGGCTAAGAATTCCTGAAGTAGGCCCCCTCAAAAACAAACATGTCGGTTAATTTAAAACTTTTATTATAATTTGGTAGTACCTAATGGAGTATTAACCCCTTGAGTCACTATTTTTTTATTTTAAAAAGAACCATTTTTTTTTCATTCATATAACTTCTGGTATTAAAAGAAACTTTTCTATGTATGTATTATAATTTTTCGAAAAATATTAATATAAATATAAAAATGTATGAAAAAATCGACACCGTGATTCAATGGTTGTACTTTTCAAATTTTTTTTTTAATATTCATGTAAATACAATTAACATTAAATACCGTAACTATAACTTAAATATATAGAATAAAAAGGCCAACTATCTATCGGTTCACTTTGTGTGAAAATATCTAAAGCAATTGTGTTCCTGTACTAAACACAGAGCTACTTTACATTTTTCACAGGCCAACTTTGTTTGACCTTTACAGCCTGCAAACTTGCATTGCTGAGATGCTTTTGTGAGTACAGAGAAATGTGCAATTTGATCCAATCTTATAACTCTGCTTGGGAGTGCTTTATGCTTTTTACTAACTGGCAGCTCTTCAATAGATGGACGTCCCTTTTTTTTTTCAAAGGGAACATTTATCTTCAGGAGACATTCACCTATATTCCAATGGAATTGAAATAATATTCGAATATGTTCAGATGTCTCAGGTTTCCGCAAACATCTGCTGTCACACAGTTCAAAAAAAAATGAATATTAATAATAGAAGGCAAAAATGTAAGTTTGTATGGGACAGTTGACTGCATTTCAAATTTTCTTCAATACGCAGCAATCTCAGCACTTATAAACAGAAGAAAAAGAATAGGAAAAAAATCCGCTACCTGGATTCTTACCAGAGATTCCGAGTTTGTAGCATGTTGCCTCTAATAAATAATTTCAATAGCTTGAAGTATAGCTGTAGAATTTATACCATCATTTTACAGTTATTATTTTACAAATACATTAATTATTTTAAGTGTAATAATAAGGTTACTATGAAATATGTCGTATTATTGTGCCAAATATTCTAATGACAGTATATAAATTTCCTGTGAAAGTTTTATTGTCCTAGCTAAACATTTGACAAATATTACATTATAAAATCTGCACGAATAATCTGTGGAGGGGGGGGGGGGTCTGGCTAATCTGGCTAAATTGCAGAGCTTGAAAATACTTGATAAATTAATTTTAGAAAGTTTTAAAAATAATTAAAAACGGTTGGTGTCTTGCCTGAAACAAAAGCCAAGATACTTTTCAATATATTTGAAAATAAAACCGAGATACTTTTATTTATCAATAATTATCAGTTTACAAATAAAATTAGATTTATTTCTACGCATATCTATATACAAATTGCACACGCATACTTCCTGATAATAAAAATTAGGAGGAAAATTTCACCAAGTGAAGAGTTAATAATTTTTATCAAATTGGCCCACTCACTCCATTCCCCAAGTTCATTCTGTCAAACTGCTCCATTCACTGCTACACTCGTTCATCGTGTATGAAAAAACATACAAAAGTTTAGCATGGCCTATTCGCAAGAATTTATTTTTACAGATTAAATTGTTATGTTCAACATATTTTGAATATCTTTAAAATTACTCCCATATTTATTTAAAACATGTGTGAAAAGTATTTTACCGAAAAAAAATTATTGAAAACTGACCTGCCTCTCAATTGTTGAAGCCAGCATGCACCTTAGAACAATGGAATAATAGCGGCTACAATTAGCCAGTATATTCTGCTGATAATTTTTAGAAAGAAAGAAGGAACATGTATAATTCTGAATACAAAATAACACAAAACTAGCTGTAATGTACATGAAATAAAAATTAGGTAATTGTGATGTATATTTTTTTCGGCAAGGTGACTCAAGGGATTAAAATTCCCAAAATATTTTTCAAAAATTTACAAAGTTATAAACAAATACATTTTATTGGTATTTTTTGTTTAACAAGTCATATATACTTTTTGTATATCAAGCTAATTTTTTCAAATCTCTTTGATATACTTCATAACAAAACATAAAAGAATGAAAAAAATTTGTGTAAAAAAAAAAATTTTTTTAATAAAAAAATGAATATTTTTTAATGTTCTCAATCGATTTCAACAGTTTTGAAAAACACATTGAATCTGTATTTATTAAAGATTTAGAGTTTGAAAAAAAATTTTGGTGATCTATGTTTTTACGAAAATGCCATCTTTCTAATTCTCGACTCCACCTGGTCATGGGTTCGAATCTCGTCGTGGGCATGGATGTTTGTGTTTGTCTCGGGCTGCGTACAGATATAACTTGTGTAAAAGGCGCAAAATGACCTTAGTAGTCGACGCCAAAAATTCTAATAAACCCAACCAACCAACCATCATATTTTGCCAAGCTATTTATCGTACAGCTGCTTCTGCCAAGCAAGTAACTCTTCATCCTTATGCAATTTATTATAAGAATAAAAATTTTGTAATAGTGTCGGAAAACTTACAACATGATTCTGTGACAGTAAATTTATTCAATTGCATACTAGTTGAATATTTGAAAAATAATTTCGACTTACAAAATGTTAAAATATTTTATTTGTCCGACGATGCTGGCTCTCAACACAAAAAACAAGTCAAACTTCATCAATTTACTTTATCATAAAGAAGACCATGAAGTAGAACCTGAGTGGAACTTTTCTGCGACTTTCCTTGCGATGGCCTCGGAGGTACTGTCAAAAGACATGCACGCAAAACTAGTATGCAGCGTGCTAATGGACAACCGATTACTTCAACAAAAGATGAATGGGCGAAATCATTTTTTAACAAATATAGATTTCGAATTTTGTACTGAGAACGATTGAATAGTTTGACAAAAAATGATGGCATTCACGTAAAAACAAAGATCACCAATTTTTTTTTCAAATTCTAAATGGTTAATAAATACAGAATCAGGGTGGGTTTTTTTCAAAATTGTTGAAATCGATTGAGAACATTAAAAATCATTCATTTTTTCTACACAAATTTTTTTTTCATTCTTTTATGCTTTGTTATGAAGTATATACATTCGGCATACTTCTTATCTTGAAAATTTCAAAGAGATTTGAAAAAATTAGCTTGAGATATGATTTGTTAAACAAAATGTATTTGTTTATAAGTTTTTAACAAATAGAAACTTTTCAAATATGTTTGGGAATTTCAATACTCCATTAAGTCTACCAAATTATAATAAAAGTTTACAAATTTCACCACATGTTTGTATTTGAGGGGCCCACTTCAGGAATTCTTATCCAGCTATTATTTTTCCACATCACATGTATTTATGAAACTTAAATATATGCACAAAACAATTGTATTTTTTTGAATTAGCTAATTCTTAACATTCCTTATTGCGATTTTTTATACAAGATACTAGTTGTTACCTGCGGCTTCGCCCGCCCGCGCCATATGTTGAGGGGAATTACAAAGCAAAAGCAGATAATTTTAAATGAAAACCCCAGAAAGTGGGGAAGGAGGGGTCGTAGGGGGTTGATTTTTGGAGATAGAGCAGGTCCTTTATTGATAAGCCTGCCCTGAAAATTTCCAGTTGCTAGCTCAAACCGTCTAGGAGAAGATAGAATTAGAGATAAATAAATAAATACACAGAAGAGTTTTAGTATATAGATGTTGACAACTTATTAGGAGAATAAAATCTTGTAAACATTCCAAGGAGGAGCTTTAGCAGTGAAGCAGACATACATTTATACGTTTATTAAAAAGAAATTATCCCCCCCCCCCCCCCCCCGAGTAGGATAAGACAAGTCATCTATTTTTACCCCTTCATCTGCACTTTTACTTCTCCCAAAGTTTTTTTTAATCAATAAAATGATTTTCTCGAACGTAATATGTAAAAAATGTAAAAAACCTCGTATCTTCTTTCCTTTCTCATCATTCCCGAACGTATGGTACATCACATGCCATTTATTGCCATAGTTCTAAGGGCCAAGTGACTGCCACCCCCGCAAATCCGATCCCACTGAAACAATTGGGCCTAAACTTCATAGTAATGTAGATCTTGCCTAGAGGAATGTGGATACTGGATTTGACGCCTTTACGTACCTAAATAGCACGTAGATATGTTGCCCTCTCTGAATCCCACCCCCGTAATTCCGACCCCCGTATACCAATCAAAACCAAACTAAATAGTGCAGACGGACATGCCCATAGTAAGCTAAATTCCGAATTTCAACCTTCTACCTCAAAAAAATGTAGAAATTATGAAAGGGACGGACTGACATTATAAAACCAATAAGTAGCTTCATTCTTATTCTACTTACGAGGGTCAGTCAAATGAAAATCGGAAATATTTTTTTACAGCTCCTTTATTATAAACAGAGTTGGTACACTATTTTTCAATGTAGTCCCCATCTTTTCGACATTTCCGCCACCGTGTCGGGAAGGCATGGATAACTCGGGGAAAAAAAATCTTCATGTAATGGAGATCATGACTATAGGAATATGCATACCGAATTTCACTCCTTTATATGCATAAATACACCTAGACCTTGTGGTCCCCTCTAATTTTCACCCTCAAAACTCCGACCATAGTGGGCTAATCAAAATCAAACTGAATAGTGAAAGTGCACATGCCCATAGTAAGCTACATTCCGAATTTCAACCTTCTACCTCAAAAAATGTAGAAATGAATTAACTTTTTCAAATTCTGTTTTCAGAAATATGACCATCAAAGTCTTAGCTCGGCCGTATCAACTTTTCAGAATATTTCGTGGACCCCTTCAAGTGGAATTCACGTGCTAAAACAGTGAGTGTAAAGAATACCAAGATAATGGCATGTCATATAACAATCGATTTGTCAAGAAGAAATACATTGTTAATTTCTGTTCATCTCTTAAGCATTATTGACATCGGCGCGCGCACGTGAAATCGCTTTGTCGACGCACGATTGCTACTTATTGGTTTTATTTTATACACGATTTGAATCACCACCCTTCATCATTTCTACATTTTTTAGGTAGAAGGTTGAAATTCGGAATGTAGCTTGCTATGGGCATGTGCACCTTCACTATTTAGTTTGGTTTTGATTAGCCCACTAAGGTCGGAGTTTTGGTGGTGAAAATTAGAAGGTATCAAAAGGTCTAGGTGTATTTATGCATATAAAGGAGTGAAATTCGGTATGCATATTCCTATAATCAAGATCTCTATTATATAAAGATTTTTTTCCCGAAGTGTCCATGCCTTCCCGACGCGGTGGCGGAAATGCATCAAAAAGATGGGGATTACATTGAAAAATAGTGTACCAACTCTGTCTGTAATGAAGGAGCTGTAAAAAAATATTTCCGATTTTCCTTTGACTGACTCTCGTAAGTAGAATAAGAATGGAGCTACTTATTGGTTTTATAATGTCAGTC
The DNA here is from genome assembly GCA_023313115.1 of Rhysida immarginata. Taxonomy (NCBI): domain Eukaryota; kingdom Metazoa; phylum Arthropoda; class Chilopoda; order Scolopendromorpha; family Scolopendridae; genus Rhysida; species Rhysida immarginata. The sequence continues at coordinate 496,699 of JAHWFO010098252.1, read as the reverse complement.
CGTCCCCTTCATAATTTCTACATTTTTTTTGAGGTAGAAGGTTGAAATTCGAAATGTAGCATACTATGGGCATGTCCATCTGCACTATTTAGTTTGGTTTTGTTTGGTATACGGGGGGTCGGAATTACGGGGGTGGGATTCAGAGAGAGTAACATATCTATGTGCTATTTAGGTACGTAAAGGCGTAAAATCCAGTATCCAGATTCCTCTAGGCAAGATCTAATTTACTATGAAGTTTAGGTCCAATTGTTCCAGTGGGATCGGATTTGCGGGGGTGGCAGTTACTTGGTCTTTAGAACTATGGCAAAATATGGCATGTGATATATCATACGTTCGGAATTGATGAGAATGGAAAGAAGATACGAGGTTTTTTACATTTTTTACATATTACGTTCGAGGAAATCAATTTATTGATTAAAAAAACTTGGGGAGAGGTAAAAGTGCAGATGAAGGGGTAAAAATAGATGACTTGCCTTATCCTACTCGAGAGGCGG
>JAHWFO010098252.1:472664-488118 GCA_023313115.1 Rhysida immarginata | reverse complement strand
GACGCTATTGAGAGGCGGGAAAAAATTCACGCATACGCACAAAGGTTAAAGGTCGGCATCATGCAAGCGCGCGCGATCCAAATCCATCAGGTTTTCGCAAAAAAAAATAAGGTCGGATACTTTTCTCACAGGCCTCGTACTTTTAATCTTTTAGTATTTTTGATAAACAAGTGTGAACGCCCAAAGATTTCCAAGAACGCTAATTGCTAACAGAGCAACGTCAGCCAACAATTAGGGATAGCTATTAAATAGTTTCTTGAACTCTCATCACACAGCAGTGAACGTCGATTGATTGGATATTACCTGGCAACAAATTCCTTATAAATCATTAGAATGCTTGTTTAATCTTTTTTAATGAGCCAGTTTTAAGGCCCCCGATGCTAATGTTAAAATACTAGGTGCCTTCATTAACCGTTCATTAACGATTCCAATGCTCTTGGGACCCTATAGGTGGTAGAGGTAAAAAAGGATTCAGCGACATTAAGCAGACCAAAGGCCAGTCATTCTTTTATTTCTTGATTAAAATCGACATAACACAGAATAGACTAGATGATAACATTCATTTAAGTATAGGATCAGCATGATGGCCCTAGAAGAAGCAAGTGGTCTAAAAATGCAATATAGACTTTAATATAGCCGACGCGTTTTGGTAAGAATACCATCATCACGAGCAAAGACTACAAGGAATGTAGAGCAAAACCTTCCTACAAATACGAATGGAACAGGGAAACCTTATCCACCAATCAGGAAAAGGCACCCTTAATAATTAAATATAGCACTAGGTATAGTAAGTTTTATACTTGTAAGCTAAATATCAAACGACAGAGAAATTTGTACCCGTCCATGAATTACATAGCCAATGTTTTTCCAGTACTCAATCATTCATTTATTCGCCAGTAATGCGAATTTCAGAAACATATTTTCTTGGCTTTATCAATGCTTAAGGGCTTTCTTTTAACTAGCCTGTATTAGGATTCTTACGTGTTTTTGATTGCAAATTTTAATTAGATCATGAAGAGACCACCAAAGTTCACCACTACTATTTTATTTAGCGGCACACCAAAAGTCATGGCACACCTGCCTAATAACGTGTTGGGCCCAGTCTGACCCGAATAACAGTGGCGACCCATTGTGGTAGAGAGTTTACCAGTCCCCGGTACACATTCACAGGCTCTGCAAGCCATGCCGCCTCCACTGCGCTTCATAACAATGCTGCATTTACCAGTTGTGTTGGTGATGACCTGAAAGAACGTTCGATACGTCCCACAAATGTTCAATGGGATTGCAAACTGGGGAGCGTGGAGGCCAAATCATTGTCGTGAAGTCGGTAGCTTGTTCCTCCAGCCACTGCCGTGTTACAAGGTAAGATGCCGTCGAACGCGGGATAAAAACATTTCACGAAGGGGCGCAGGTGGCCCCAAGCAGATCGACGTAGGAAGTGGCACGCAGAGTGGATGTCAAATGCACCAATGGGCCCATTGCATGCCACAAGAAAACACTCCAGACAAGTATGGAGTGCGGCCTGGTTGAGTGGTCCCGACCTGACAAGCCGGGTCCATGGCTTCGTGTGGCCTGCGCCAGACACGGACACGACCATCGGCCCGATACAGCTGAAACCGTGACTCGTCGGACCAGTCAACCTCTCGCCAGTCCTCAGCGGTCCAATGTCGATGTTGGTTGGCCCAGGCTAGACGTTGCCGACGATGTGCAGCGGTCAAGAGTGGCACCCGTCGTGGCCTTCTATTCCCAAAGCCTGCAGCTGCTAAGGTTCGCCGAATTGTCGTCATGGACAGTTGTGTGACGTCCCTGGTTGTACCGTATGGTGATTTGGCCTGCTGTTGCCCTTCGTTCAGCAGTTGCAAGCCGGGAGACCCGGCGAACACCTCTGGCATCAATGAGGCGTGGGCGGCCCGTCCACTCTCCGACATGGGTTGTAACCCCTCATTGGGTGTACTCTCGATAGACTCTTGCAACGGTTGTGCGGGAAAATTACAGGGTGTTGGCTACATCTGATATTAAGGCACCCATCCGTCTTGTACCAACAATCACCCCCCGTTCAAATGCCGATAGCTCTCGGCGTGCTGCCATTTCTGCAGCTAGTTTTGTTTACAATGATTGTGTGATATCAAGGAGTCCTCTGCACCTGCATTCCGAGAATTGAAGCAGCGGGATCTGTCTCATTACGGACAGGGAAGCTGATTGGAGGGGTGTGCAATGACTTTTGATGAGTGAGTGTATATTAGCAAAGTATCCATCAGGAGTGAGTACAAATTGTTCGAGCAGCCCTCAAGAACAATTTGCGCCCTCAGTGACTATAAATTAATTACCCTCAATCGGTATGCTCCTCTTGCTTCTCAAATGGTATTTTAAATAAATCAAGCTTTCCCAATGGTTGGGCATAAGTTGGCAAGACATCGGGCATACAATTGGAGCCAACGTTGGCGGTGTCTGCCTAAACCAACGTTGGCTGCAACCATTGAACCAACATTATGGCATCATCATCTGTACTGCATTTACCCAACACTTTAACAACAATCAGCCACCATCTAAACTGCAGTTGTCCGATACTTTTTTTTCATGTTAGCAAAAAAAAGATCTCTTCGCTTCAATCATCAGCTCGCTCCGAGCGTTGTACCCTACAGAATGCCATTGACGATTCTCCGCCATCTCTCGCTGTCTCTTGAAATGTGTGTCACCTGTGGCCGTTTGCTGTTAGACCTGTGAGTTTCTTGATTTGGTCCATGTATCTTCCTGGTGGTCGTCCTCTCGGTCTTTCTCCACAGACTCGTCCCTCAGTGATCATGCCCTCCAGTCCGTTACGTCTCGTCAGATGCCCGAAAAATCTTACTATGTTTTGCTGTGTGTGTCTCATTAAATGGTCTTTCGTGTGTATTAATAACTGGTCCAAGATTGAGACATTGGCCGTGTGCAATCCATGGGATCCTCAAGATCCTCCTGTAGCAGTATGGTTGGTTCAAAAGCATTCAGCTTTTTTTTATTCTGACATTGTCCATGATTCTGATGCATATGTCGCGATTGGAAAGATTAAGGATTTAAGAAGTCTTAGTTTTTTTGGTTTGGATAGTTATGCCGTGGTCTTTCCAAATTCGTGGTAGGTTATTTGTAGCTGTTTTTGCCATTGCAATGCGTCTCTTTATCTCTCTCTCACATGCTCCTCTGTTGGAAATCAATGCTCCCAGGTATATTATGTTTTCTTTTATTGGAATGTCCTGAAGGATGGCTATATGTCCGTCAGACTGTGCATAAAAAAAGATAATGTAAGGAAAAAAAAACAAAAAAAAAATTCCTAAAAAATTATTGATGAAAGTAGGAAAATAAATTCCACAGCATGAACTTGAACCAGGAACCTTCAGCTAATCGGGCTGATTCCCTAACCACCTGAGCCACTGTGGACATAAAAGCATTGCGCTATCTACATGTCCTTAGGGCTGGTTAGAGCAGATACCTAGTTCGCAACTTGAAACTATCTTTCCTGATGACGTATATTCAATAAAGAATAACTCAAGAAAGGTCTACGAAAATATCTCGGAAAGAAAATTATTCCATAGCTTGGACTCGAACCAAAGACCTTCAACTACTTCCGCTGACGTCGTAACCAAGACGTCGCCATCATGTCTCACGGGAATCACAGGCGCGCACCAGCCATTCGCGTACCTGAAGTATTTTTTATATAATTGAAATATTGGAAAGAATCTAACACTTCTTCTTTAAATTTTCAAGTAATATTTTAAATAAACCTATTTCAATAAGTAACAATAGTTGATAATCTTTTCTGATACTTCCGGTCGCTTTGATTGGTATTGCAATTTGGGCCACTACTAGCGCACCAAATGCCAACAATCTCCCAATTTGGCCAACAGTCCCCAACAAAGTCAACAAATATCCAACGCCTTGTGCTTACTGGGTTGTTACGTGAATAAAGCGCGGTAATCATTAGATAAAGCATCTCGTTGGGCGCTTAGAATTTTGATTTAAGCTGATATTGAACATGTCAAATAAAACTATCAACTCCATCCAAATATTCGCGACGTATAAATTTGAATTTTAATCCTACTGATTTATATCCTAAACTACAGTGTTGAGAATGGAAAAGCCCAACGCTACGATAATATTCATTTTCTGATAACTGTTAAAATATGCCCTCGAGAACCTTTAAAAACCGTCTTCCCATTTCAAGAATAAGAGAGTCGCGCTTAATGATCATGCAGGCACACTTTCCAAATTTCTGTTTGTTGTTATGAAATCAGAATTTCTCTATCCGCTCCATTTGTTTGTAACAGGACTATTCAATGATTTATTATATTTCACAGCATTCTACATCTTTGTATTATCAAGCATATGCACGCAATTTCACAATTTTTGCCAATTTACATTAAAAGTAGTAATCAAATCATTTTTTGAATACAATTTATTTTTTTGCGCGGCTTATAAGAGTAACCTCCATTTTTATGCACAATAGCAATCTCCGTCAACCGTATTTACCCGTCATTAAAGATTCTAAAATTTGAAAATTTTTTAAATGCTTCACTTTCAAAAAATTTAAACACGAAAAAAGCGTTTGGTTAATTTTCTACCCTTCTTCCAGTGACTTTGAAAATGTTCCATTAAACGCCGCCAATTATGATTATGAAATAAGTAACGTTTGGGAATTGGCGTGGGTGGTGGGGGCGGAAGACTACCATAAGTACACCAGGCGAGCAATTGCCACATATGATCTGAAGCGTGCATTTTGCCGCTCTGACGTTCTCGAGCAATCATCTTCATTTGCATACGATTTTTTAATCATTCTCTCCAATGAAATCTAATTTGCAAACCATTTTCTCCGTCCGTGTTTTTTGCTTCTCCGACTGGGGAGCTGGGGGCCTTAGAACGATCCAAGACAGAGATGGGTTCGACAACTGATTGGATGGCTAATTACGTGACGGCATCTAGGTCGATCACGAGGATGAAGAAGAGAAGAAGAATCCTCTCAGGTTTAGATATGATGTAGAAATTCAGGTAAACGGAATTCAAAAAGGAAATCGGAATCAAAACTCTGATATTTCAAGCCCAGTGTGTATAGGTCTGTCAGTTAAACTTGAAAAAAGAGAGAAAGAAAAAGCTCTTTACAAAATAATTTTAAACAGGGTGTTTACGAACTCGTGTAATATTTAGGGATGATAGAGGATCTTATTTTGAATATATTTTGCCAACAAACTGGGGCCGCGAATGAATTCTCGATATACATGATGACGAAAAACAAATGGTAGATAATGATACACATAATAGATCATGGTATAGTGATGCATTTTGTTCCTACGAACATAAGTCCGAATTTGATCGCTAACTGAGATATGAACAGATATAAAAATGCCACTACCAAGAACAACAAGTTAATAATTCAGGTTTTGTAACGCCTAGGATAATGACTTTTGGAGGAATAATAGGGTACATAATAACTGCGAACAACTAGTTTCCGAGTTAAGCATTCAAAATCGTAACAGTGCTCACATGCGAGCACTAACCAGCACGTGTTACGATTTTGAGTGAGTAACTCGGAAACTACTCATTGGAATTCGATCAAATTTTAACGGTAAACACGGTAAAGTTTTTATGTACCCTATTATTCCCCCAAATTTCATTATCCTAGGCTTTAGAGAACCTGAGTTATTAACTTGTTGATCTTGGTGGCATTTTTCATTTCTGTTCATATCTCAGCATTCAAATTCGGACCCATATTCATAGGGACAAAATGCATCACTATACCATGGTCTATTATGTGTATCATTATCTACCATTTGTTTTTCGTCACCCTGTACATAAAAATTGTCAAACATCATACAAGCATCGGCTGTCTGAGACTTCCTCATAATATTGTCTCTCTCGTTAATGTATTTCCAGAAAACAGAGAAATTAAAAAAATTGATACTGAAGATCACAACCTTTTTAAAAACCAAATATTACGTGTTAGTAAAATTACAAAAGGTGTTCAAACTGTTGACCATGAGCCCTAACCCCTTTAGATTTCTTCCTCGGGGGACGTCTGAAGAATGTGGTGTACGACCCTCCTCTGATTCGGAAGAGAATCTGATAGCGCGAATTGTGGCTGCAAGTGACCACGTAAGATATACTGCAGGGATTTTTTGGCCGTGTCGGAAATTCAATGACAAGACTGTGAGGTATGCATTGTTACTCATGGTCAACAGTGAGAACACCTTTTGTAATTTTACAAAAATGTGACATTAAATTATTAAAAAAGTTGTGGTCAACAGTATCAAATTTCTCCGTTTTCTGCAAATATACAGGGTGTTCCAAAATGATATTTACAAATTTGATCACGTATATTTCAGAAATGGGGAGAGATAGAAAGGTGCGGTTTGCAGCATAATGTTCAGACAAACCTAAAGGTTTAGTAGACGAATCCAAAACAAACGCAGACCAACTCCTAAACCTGTTCAATGGTTTCCACCAAAGCATGGCCTACACCATGGAAGAAGAAACTGAAGGCACCATCAACTTTCTAGATATGACGATCAGGAGGAACGGACGCAACAGGCAACTAGAATTCAACGTTTTCCGTAAGCCAACAACAACCGACAATATTATTAACTTTGACTCTAATCATCCTCCACAACATATAGCAGCGGCACTTAGATACCACTTCAATCGGGCATTGTCATATCCTATAACCACCAAAGACAGGAGAGAAGAAATTCACCTTACATATGATATGGCCAGAAGAAACTCCTTTTCAGACGAGGTGACCAAGTCAATACTTTACCGGACCAAATGCAAACGCAACCACCAGCCTGATCCACTCCCTAACCAACAATACACGGCATTCACCTACACAGGCCCAGAAATCTCCAGAATTAGCAACACTTTCCGTAGCAGAGGCTTAAAAATAGCGTTCAAAACCAGGAACAAGTGTAAATATGCTCTAAACCCGATTAAGAAAACTAACAATATGGCAGATGTTTTTTCTTCGAGTGGAGTGTATAAACTGACATGTCCAACGTGTCAATCCTTTTATATCGGGTGCACGAAAAGGTCATTCAAAGAAAGATTTGCAGATCATCGCAGGGCCTGGGTGAAAGGAGATGGAAGTTCTGCTTTCGCGGAACACCTGATCAAGAATAAACACTCCTTTGGGTCCATTAACGATATAATGACAGTAGTCAAGAATGAACGTGACCACAGAAGAATCTTGACTTATGAAGCTTTAGAGATTAGGAAGTACATGATGGCTGGAGATAAAAAAATCCTCAATAATCAAACCAACTTTGTAAGAAATCCTATTTTAGACACAGTGAACAGTATCATCAACAAAAGAAGTACCAATGAAGAACACTAATAAGATCCGCTTACAACAGCAAGAGCGGTCCGCTTATAATAGCAGTCCGGTTACAAGAGCTTTCCAAACGATTGTAAATTTTCATTTTGCATTTTGTAAATTTCTCAGTAAGTTACCTTGACGAATCAAGCATATTCTTTGTTAACCCACCAATCAGCAGTAATATCTTCTGATTGGTGGGCAATTACCATATATTCAGTGGTGAGGATCGACTTGGTTGTAGTCGCTTCCTACCCTGATGATGAAGTGTATTCGAAACGCGTAGGTTATTAAACTTCTACCATTTTGCTATTCAAAGACCTTTTATTTATTTTTAATAACAGAGGTAAAACGCAAAAAGAAAAACACAGCTTTCACATTTAATCTTTTCACCAATCTTATCCTATACAGAATGATAATCTGCGGGACTTACTCCTTCGAGGGAGTTTTACGCCATCCCAGTAACTAACGACTGCTACGAGATGACAGTAGCAGCCGGGACCGACGGCTTAACGTGCCCTCCGAAGCACGGGGGGTTCATGATGGAAGAGCTGCTGGCGGACGAACAAACCAGTGGCTATCACCAGCTGCTGGGCAACCAGCACTGGTCACTCAGAAAATGGGTCAGACTAAAGTCCTCCAACAGCTGTGCCCCAAATAGCCGTCCCACCCAACATTGGTCACCCAGCCAGCAGCTGGCCGCGCCTGAAGTTGCTTAACTCCATCGATCAGCAAGCCAACCGACGAGACAACCTGGCCACAGCCATCCTTTTTCACCAATGCATAGATGGACTAAATAAAAAGCAAAAATTTATTGTTAGTTGAGTTTGAGTTATTAATGAGACCAAATGTCACCAGACGATTAATGTTTTAAAAAATTATTGTCGAGCATGTAAAAACACGAGTTATTTTTCTATCGAGGAATGAAATTCTCAAACACAAGTTGGCTAACTGCGCCTATTGCCGAATAAACTTTTGACCTCCTAGCGCCCCATTAGCATGTAGACTCAAATAAAAGCAGACATTTTTCGAAGTTTGACGTATTCAAGGTCAGAAAAAGTTGCCTGGTCGTGAAAAAACTTAAACGAAAATTAACCTACTATTTAATTACACAAACCAAATTAGGACTGTTGAAAAAAATTAAAACATAGATTATTTGAATAGGTTAAAAAATCCAAAAAGATATTTTTTTAATTTTTTGCCGAGCATAAACAAAAAAAAACCCAACAAAAATATGTTTAGTAACAGAACAAAGCAGTAGGATCAAAGAAACATTAAAAATTACAAAGGGTTGAGTACGTTACAACTAAACGATTTACACATGCAAATTCTCCAGCCCCATGGTTGACAGGGCTACACGGAGTTTGAGAAGTTATGAATGGGATATCGCTTCATCATTCTTAATCATTGTACAAACACTAGCTGCGAGAATGCCGCCAAAAATCGATAGATATTGGGAAGGGCATATAAATGCATTTCCCGACGCGAAGTGGTCCTATTCCTTGATTATAAAACAACGCAAATCCAGGGTCTCACCATTTCGAAAGCAGGAATCTGTAACATACTAAATAAAAACAGAAAAACCACTATACCAGCAACGTTGGACAAACCTGGACCCTCTAGACAGCGACCCACTCCAAGCAGAACACCGGAGGTTGTAGCCAAAGTCAAGCGTCTCATCTCTGCAGAAAATTCCCAAAACTCAAAGGGATGTCGCAAATAAGGTAGAGGTATGCAACATAATTCACAAATATCTCCTATTATGGGTGCATCAAGATAAAGCTGCGAGTCATACGTCCAAGTCAACGGTCGCCCATTTGCGAACACTGGAACAGGAGACGGGCATGCATTCAATTCCGTTTGATGAAATCTCCAGACGCATCCCCCATGAATTATTGCAGCTTTGGACTGCTGAAACGCGCCCTTGGAAGTAGACGACCCCATACATTGGACGGTCTGTGGAAAGCCTGTGAAGAGGGGTGGGCACAGATCGACCTAAATTCTCTGCGGCGAAGTCTGATTGAATGGAAACTGCGATGCAGAGCCATATTCGACACCGTGGGCACCAGATAGAACATCACCGAACATGGTGGCGGGGTTTCTCAAAGATTTAGGATGCTTGCAAATCGTTTAGTCATAACGTATTTAACCATCTGTAATACAAACTCTGGATGAATGAAGGATACTATGACATAAACGCTGAATGGAATTTCTTTGGAACAAGTCGTGGAAAATCAAATTGTGATGGTATTGTAGAAATCACTGATAAGGAAACCAGTACGTGTAAGTTTACAGAGGCCTTTAGAAAACCAAATATAACTCCCCATAATCATTTCATATTCTGAATGACAATGTTAAAGGTAGTACGTTTTTTATGTGATGATGTAAGATGCTGAAAAATATCTGTGTGGCCAAGAAAGAAGAATTACCATGTGCACACAATTGCCAGAGCCCGATAAAAAATGCACAGCCGTAGCCATTATAGCAGTTGGAGGAGCCCTGGCATTCTAGAGTTTGATGGCGCTTTTTTGATTTCATCGAAATAGCATTGGAACAGTTACGAGCTTCGTTTCCCGTTCTACCTCTTCCCTGGCTAAGGTCTAAAGCGTGGAATTCACTCACGGTTTTGCCCGGCAGATCTGACCGGCGGGCGTTCCCGGCCTTGGGCACACACAAGCAGACGTGCCTATTGCCTGCTGAGTATTGTATAGAGTTTGCTGAGTGAGCAAAACACGAGACCAGCGAGAAAGATCTTTTGCGCAAAACACATGTGTCAAAACACGTTGTCAAAGCTTTCCCATTGCTGCTGAAATGGGTGCCCGGCGGGCACATCCGTGCGCCTGCATTCACTCGCGGATTTGTCCATACACGCGCGGCAAAAATGGGCCGTACGGGCCGGGTGGCGGGCAGGCAGATCCTGCCAGCGTCCATGAAATACACAGGCGGATATACCAAGCGGGCACGCCCGCCGGTCAGATCCGTCTGGCAAAACCGTGAGTGAATTCCACGCTTAAAGGTAAACTCCACGGAAAAAATCGACTTTGTATTTTTTGCATCATAACATTAATCCAGGTTAATAGAGTATATATCATTCAAAATTTTTTGATTTTTCCTAACATTTTATTAAGGATTTTATTGCCGTGGGATCTTCCATCCTTTCTCCAGAGAACACGGCGGAACAAGGCATCATTTCCTGCAGCGAGAACCTCCAGGAGTTCGTCGCCGAGATTCTAGTCACTTAGAACGATTTTACATATCGTAAGATTTTGCTAACCTGTTTTATGTCGTTATGCCTTCAGTTTGTTCTCTGTTTGAATGTGTAAATAGACAGTCGGATAAAAATTTCACGTTTCATGGATTTCCACAATCAGAATCGATTAAAAAACAGTGGATTAGATTTTAACGGCAAGGGAACTGGTATGCAACTCCAAATAGCATCGTGTGCTCATTTTGAAGCGTCTTGCTTTGCCGTTTTAAATGCAGTATCAATTCAAACAAGAAATTCGCTGAAACTAGATCACGTGTAAGGTGGAACTTGATGCTCTTCCAACTCTAAACGGGCCTGGCGTTCTTCAAGAACAACGACCGCAACAGCATATGCTAAACGCCGAAGGAATGAGGTAAGCCTATATCTGTGTAGGCACACGCCGCCCTGTTGTGCACACGCCGACGCGGCAAGCAGAAGATCCCGTTTCACGGTTTAATGCATAGGGCTGTATATCGTAGAAGTTACAGTAGCATTTAATTCTACTAACGGCCCTTGTATATCGCTGTCACTGTTATCAAAATCGCAGTCGTCACTGTCGGTCTTATTTCAATTTCATAGTCCATTGCGATGCCCAACTGACAACTAACCGATAGCGTCCAATGTGTGACGTCACGATTTCGAAACTCCTTCGCACTTCTCGGCAACTTGTGATGTAACAGTTGCCGAAACATGGCACAGTGTCGATCGCAGGGGGAGGTAAAAAATGAAAGTTTTTTTATATATTTTATCAATTTTGAGTTCGAATTGAAAATTTTTATACATGCTACGTTGTTATTGAGACCTTCATCTTTCATTTTAAACAAAGTTGTTTTCGGTGTGGAGTTTACCTTTAAGTAAGCAGAACGTTCAATGAATAGGCATCATTTATTGTTGATGTTTTTGAAATTGACGAAGAAAGTTCATTCATTAAACTGCAAAGTAAATTTATTCTTATAAATGAATGAATGAAAAGGCTTTAAGTATGAAACTTTTATTCTGCAAAGTAAACAGTTCTAAAAATAACTGTAGAAATAAATCAGTAAATGCAGTTAACTTGTCTATAGGGTAATTTTATTATAAAATAATGAAAACGTATTTTAAGTGAGAAATCTTAGCTTGTGATGTTTGTAAATCAAGGTCTGTTTTTTTTAGCGACAGGCTCTTAAACAACATTAGAGCCGATCACTTATGCCAACTAGTTAAATGAACCTAGAAAACCTTCATCAAGGTTTGAGAAGGTTAATTTATAATTTAAAAACTGCTATTTTAACTTAAATCTCATGTTGAATAAATTAGGCCTTCGTTGAATAATTGTGTTGACTAGTAAAAAGGTTTAACATGAAGAGAGAGAGAGATTATTAAAAATCAAACTAAACTCCATGAAGCAAAAGTGTGCCCAATTAGAGAAACATGTGAAAAGTCTAGGTAAATATTTTTTAAAAGATAAGATTAAACTTGACTGCCTACGCTTGCTTGTGACGGCTGAGCAGTAGACGATACATATTGTCTTTCGCAAAGAGGCATCTAAAACAAAGTCTTTAATTGTTTAGAGTACCCTAAAAGCATACATATTCAACCCTAGATCAGTTAAGAAGTCTCCTGAAAGCCTTCACAGCCATTGAGACCGTAAAAATTCGTAATTTAAAAGAAGCGAGTTACCTTAAAAAAGGGTACTAACTGGCTTCGTCGTACTAACTGTGCTGTCTCTTAAAAAAGGGTAGGTCAGTTGTCAGGTATCTAATTCGCTGCCTCAGAGTTGTCAGCTCAACTGAAACAAAGCAAGATTTACCTGAAAATTACAAATCAAACAATACACATTGAAACAAAAGTAGTTGATTTGAGGTGCATATAAAGAGCCTTGGAAAATTTTTTAGTTGTTCAAGAAACAAAAGACAATAGTAATTAAGCAAACTTTGTAACGCCCCAGTACACTTACCCTTGGCCCCCACAAAGGGGTATATATTCGAATCCAATTGGAATAACTGTTGGTGAGCACCAAACCTTTAATACCCATTTTGCTCTGAGAACCAGGGCCCTTACTTCAGAATCAGTATCTCTAGGTCCATGCCCTCTAAAAATAAATTAATTTACAGCTTCTGGACACCTGTACACGTTAGCAATCATTTGATTAAACACTATGATGTCATCAGCCAGGTGAGTGAACACACCCAAGGGTGGCATCCCGATCGACAGACATTACATTCAGCCACAAAGGTAATTAAAATTTAACACGCTATTATTTAAAGAACCCCGTCTTCATTAAGGGTAATTAAAATATTAACAATCCCATTGTTCTACGAGTTCACCTGTGTCGTCAGCAATCACGCGAGCCGAAAAAACAGCGCGTCGTCATTCATGTGAGCAGTCCCACCCAAGAGTAGCACCCCTTTAATGTTCCGGGTGGTGCCTTTGATGTTTTGGGAACACACCCATCCACATTCCAAACCTGCTGAATCCGGGGCATGTCTGCTAATAATGATACAGGTATCCATAAATTATATTTACAACGTTACACTTTAACAATTAAAACACTATACAAGATAATAAAATCTTGTAAACATTCCAAGGAGGAGCATTAGCTGTGAAGCAGAAATGCATTTATACATTTATTAAAAAGAAATTAATCCCCCCCAGTTTGGTAAGGCAAGTAGTGAACCCTGCAGTCATCTATTGTTACCCCTTTATCTGTATTTTTTACCTCCATCCACCCCAAGTTTTTTAATGAAAGAATTGGTCTCGAACATAGTGTGTAGAAAATGTAAAAGAGGTCGTATCTTCTTTCCTTTCTCACGATTTCCGATCAAATGACATATCACATGCCATATGTTTCCATAGTTCTAAAGACTAAGTAACTGCCCCACCCCCTGCAACTCCGGCCCTAATGGAACAGTTGGACCTAAAATAGTAAGGTAGTAAGGTAGATCTTGCCTAGAGGAATCTGGGTCACTCCTTTACGTACCTAAATAGCACATCGATCTTTGGTATATGTTTACTTTAGTATACCAAAGCTCATACTAATTCAGGATTCGTTTTTCTCCTTTGACTTTCACCCCCCCTAATTCCGACCCCAGTGCACCAATCAAAAACAAACTAAATAGTGAAGATGAACATGCCTATAGTAATCTATATTCCGAATTTCAAACATCTACCTCAAAAAATGTAGAAAATATGAACGGGACGGACGGACATTGTAAAACCAATTCTTCCGCTACTTAATAATACAGATTATGAGCACTTGAACAATCGTGCGTCGACAAAGAGATCGTCCTATGCGCGTCCTCAAGTCAACTATACTTAACACACAAACAGAAAGAAACAGTGTATTCATTCTTGACGAATCGATAATTATACGACATGCCATTATCTTGATGTCATGGAGTTTGGGGCAAGCGTTTGTTAAATGCGGCCAAACGCGGTTAAAACAGGGGATCGCTAGTCGTCATCTGATGGGAACAATAAATTGAAGCAGATGACGACTAATTATCCTTGAAGGAAAACTGGAGCGCTTACGGCTCAAAGACAAAACGCCCCGTAAAGCGGATAAGTTCAGTTTTCAGCGAATCGATACCGGATGATTTTTGCGGAAGCAAGCAAGCCAATCAGGCGGGTAGGGCAGCGAGAGTCCGTAGCAAAAGTCGTGATGATTGTTCATTGGGCGTGCACATTTTAGAATCAAACACCTAATGAGCAAGCAGGCAGAAAGTGAATTTAAAGGGAAGCAAGGAATCTACTCATCAGAACGTATATGGATTTCTTCAGAAGAAGAATTGTGACCCGACACGCTGGCGAAGAGAACTCGGTGACAGTTCAGAATTAGGCCCCGTTAAGGTAATTATTTCAGAGATAAACATTTCAGTGCTAATTCTATTAGTTATGTTTATGCATGTCGGCATTCGCCATTGACTAGTGAGCATATTAGAGGTCGTCCGACTAGGATTCCTGGGGTTCGTCCGGGTCTGCGTAGAAGAAATCCATGTGCCTCTCATTCCTAAGAAAATCGTGCAGAGAGCGATGTGCCGTCTACTGTGGTATCTTCTTTGACAAATTCGAATGAACATTCGAACATTTCAAATATATTTTATTCAGGTGCATCCAGTAAAGGCATAAACCACTGAACCTTAACTGACGTAACCACGAACATTGATTGTAAGGACGATAGTGGTTACGTCTAGAGTCCGGGAACTGCGAATGCGAGGAGACAGAGAGAGGTGTCCAATTTACATACGAAGAGAGAGACTCCCATTTTTGAAACCAGGAGAACACAAGGTCTAGGCGAATTCACAGCGGAGAAGGCGCCTAAGAGCTGTATACCAATGGTTACATCTATGACCGTTCGTGAGTAGTGTAAGCGCGCGTTCCGACAGTGGCGCGTGCATGGCGCACTGTGAGGTAGGCCCAATCCGAGGTTCCTGTAAAAATATCAGGTTGTTGCAAAAGTTTCTTCCGGATCTAGAACCCGTGCCCAAGAAGGGCTCATTTTCCGAAGGGGGTGTTCATATTTTTTCAAACAAATTATTGCATTCGATTCCTGAATATCTTTGCTATATTACATCCAAGAATCAGCTTTCTGACTATACGTCTGTGAGTGCCATAAACGGTCTGAAATGGACCTTTCATGCGAGCATATTCGAGCAATAATCTTCTACGAGTATTCTGGAAAGATCAGTGCTGCGCAATGTCATCAAAACATTTGCCAACGTTTAGGTGATGGCACTGTTAGTTTACGTACAATAGAAGAATGGTATCGCCGGTTCAGACGCGGAGATAGGACTCTTCAAGATGCACCTCCTCTGGTCGGCCAATCATGATTTCAGATGGTGATCTACACCAAGCAATTGATGAAGATCACAATGTAACAACGAGGGAACTCGCAG
>JAHWFO010098252.1:440753-456944 GCA_023313115.1 Rhysida immarginata | reverse complement strand
TTTAACCAATTTGGAGGTTTAATTTAGCTTTTTGAGGTTGTTCTGTTTACCTACAAGCGTAATTATCCCAGGCAACGCCGGGTCCTCTGCTAGTTATATATATAGATGGACTTCATAGATGGACTGAAAGAGTTGAGGAACTCTGTTTACAGCCTCATCAATATGTAACCATTTTAATAGTTGTATTCAGTCACAGAGCGTGGAATGTGGTCGTTCATATTGACAGTATCAGTTTTAGCGGCAAGAATTGCCCTCTCACACAGTCTGTTAGCATCTTTATAATTTTCTAATATCTTTAGATAACTATTATCTATAATTTCTCTAAAGGAAGTTACTACATTACAAAAACTGTATGAAAAATAAATTTTCTCCAGTTAATAGCTCATTAGGGAAAATACCTTCACTTTTTCAGAAAAAGCTTGAACAGCTGCACAGTTGTATTCTCTTATTTGTTTTAAAATAATTTCTTGCTTCTTTCCAAAGATATTAATAAAAAAATAATGATTTTTATTTATTTATTCATTTATTTATTTATTACTTTTATAAATATACCCCTTAAAGCATGAATCATTAAGACAAGCATCGTTGCTAACGAATAAAACAGGCTCTGGCATTGAAAATTACCTGAACTTCTCAGTCTTTCATCTTGGATTTTATCAATCCATATTTTTTCGTTTTGAAAATATTGTTATCCAACAAACGTTATACGTCTTTGGAACATAATGCGAGGAACTTCCGAGCCGTATGCAAATTTTCACTGGGTGCTATTCGCAAATCATTTATTTCGTTAATTTTTGACTAAATTTTTTTATTGTACCAATAGTTTCTCCATACCAGCTAAATTTTCCGTTGTTAAGCCAAGTACCTCTGAGAATGCTTTGAAAAGAATTACTTAATTTTTTATTTTATAATTTACCATTTAAATTAGGGAATATACTGGTATTCGTGTAAGTATTAACCCACTATGAACTCATCAACCGCGTCATCCGTGAGAAAAATTTAATTTTTTTATGTTTTTTATTCTTATGTAGTTATTTAATGTTGTTCATATAAATAAATAAATAAATAAAACCACATCCATGCATTAAGGATGAACAATATTTATAAAGTTTGGATAAGAGTTTTAATAGTTCTTATTCCTCATCATGAGAATAAATATAATGTTTTGTTTTTTTTTTTAAATAAATATATTTCAAAATAATTGTTCTGGGAAAAATAACAGAAAGTTCTTAATATTACGGTCGATCATTGAATCCAGATAAATTAAAGACTGTTATATTAAAAATTTGAAACACTGTATTAAAAATTTTTTCCATTTGTCTAATATACATTCACTTTTCTCTTTTTTAGGTAAGTTATGCTGAACAGTTTTTTTTTCTTATTCGACGATCACAATGTTAAACAGCCCCTCCCCCCGTTAGTAAGTAATTTAGTTCATTTTAAACTTAAGAAATTTTAATTTTAATTAAGAAAATATTTATAATAGCTGTAAAAAGGTAAACCCATAAGCGAGACTATACATGGCAAGAATTATGTTTTTTCACAAATACTGCTTTTCAAATTTGAATGAAGTTTATTTTAGTTAATAAGAAACACCAGCTTCATCGTTATTTACCTATACTCCGTATGGTCGATTTCAAAGCAACACAAGTTTACCATTTAAAAGTTGTTCTGATTATAAACGTAGATTTATATGTAAGTGGTGTTAGGATAGTGAATAAGTAACGGTCTACAGTCCATTTATACACTGCTTTGCAATGAAATTGCCTCGCCCACAAGGAGTTATCCGAATGAGCCAAAAGTAGGTATACAGCAAGAGATACACCTGAAAACACCTTTATTACGTTATGGAGCCAAGACGTGCACTCGTTTGTACAGGGTGTTCCAACGGAAAGCGGCATCAGTAGGTTGTGGCACCACCTCTAGCGGCGATGCATTGTTCCAGCCGCAGATGTAGGTGATCATACAGGTAGCGAATGTCATCTTGGGGAATCTGCTGTGTCAGTTCATGGAGATTGCGGGGTGATCGTAAACAACGTCCCACTATGTCCCACACGTGTTCAATTGGCGACAAGTACGAGAAAAAAACTTCCCATTCATTTATAGGCACTTTTCTTTAGGAACTTCTAGAGAAACCTACCATACAAGTTCAGTATTCTGCAGACAAATATTACCCTTTATCATTCGCTTAATACAAAGTGTATTAGAAGTCTTTATTCGACTTAAAAATGCTATACCTCCACCAACATTGACGGCAGGTATACGGTGTGTATTCCATTGGTCTCAGGCTTGTTTTTGTATAATAATTTTATAAAGCAATAGCCATACTGTTTGTTAAAATAGAATTGTCATTCACGTTATTAGCACAAATTATTTTCCCTCTGGTCTTTGAATTGTTTTCTATTGATTCTCCGTCTCTTTTTTTCACATCCAGGAGACCACCCGTATTCTTTTAAAGGAGTCTTATTTAAAATTCTCTCTCCTCAAATGACTGTATCTTTGAAAACAACTTGAATATTTATTGGATTGTTTCTTCTTAGTGAGGAAATGGTAGAATAGGCGAATGAGAAATGGTAAAATGTGCAACAAAAAAGTCAACCGGGAATATTTATATCCAGTATCTACAATGAAAGGCTGATATCCAAATCCT
Source organism: Rhysida immarginata (assembly GCA_023313115.1). NCBI lineage: Eukaryota > Metazoa > Arthropoda > Chilopoda > Scolopendromorpha > Scolopendridae > Rhysida > Rhysida immarginata. The sequence goes on along the minus strand of JAHWFO010098252.1, from coordinate 454,294 downwards.
GTTTCTCCGCTGAAAGCAGTTGTTCAGGGAACTAGAACAAGTGCAGTTATAAAATGTGTTTCTGAAAGAATACTTATTTGGAATATAAAGTCTGCTTTGGAATGTAGCTGGTTTTCTAAGAAATTTTATAGAACTATCTAGAGAGTGCTATACAGTTACCAAAACAATAAATAACTATAAAAACGGAAGGCTTTGGAGAAAGCAAGTCTTAGAAATCTGTCATCCAATTAGCAATTTTTATCTAAAACTAGCTGATATATCCGGCGTTGCTCAGGCTCTTGTTTGATGAAAGTTTGCAATATCTGAATGGGAATATACAGTAAAAATTAACACATTAAAACAGCAAAAATTCATATAGAAAAACCGAAAAAAATCTATTAAAATGTTCCTAATGGATGGCCCTCTAACAGTCCTCCCCGGTTCGTGTTGGAATGTTGTGTATAGCTGAGCGAGTTTACCATAGTGCCGAAGAAACAAGGTGTGGAATAATGTGTATGGCTACGAAAGTGGGAGGAAATAGAATGAAAATGAAACAACTGTTTGATCTGACGTTTTTTCAGCCCTGGCTATGGCTGTAGTTCTTCTATTTTATGTGACCTGACCTTTAAAAATTCATTTGTTTATCTAAAAATTCAACAATACCAAAATTCTCTTCTTGGATGGCATTGGATGTACATGATCGTTTGTGCCTGTGTACTCTGCAATTCCAACAATTGATAAGCTGTTAGGAAATAAAGAAATTAAACTGGAGCAAACTCCAAGCATGAGGTAAATGATATTAATTAGAAAAATGGATGGAAAAATCCTGCGACTTGGATTCGAACCAGGAACCGCGACTGTCATGGTCGACACCTCTACTAACTGGGCTATCGCAGACACGTGAACAGCCATGCTGTCACTAAGTGTCTTAAACACAACCAAGTAACCTTTACTGGTGTTTGCTCCAGTTTAATTTCTTTATTTCTTATTGTGTGTTCATCAAACTTTCTGATGGTTTGGCTAAGAGAAATTCACGAAATTTCATGTAGACAGTGACCTTCTTCTTGCTTTGAAGATCAAATTTGCAAATTTCATCAAGATTGGAATTAAACTAAAGATTTATATAAGAAAGAAACACACATGGACCTATCTGTTCGCTATGCATTTCAAAATGACTAGACCAATCTTGATGAAATTTTTCATGGTAATTCCGATGGACCCTGGGAAGGTTTTAGGTAAGTCATGGCGGAGGTATCGCGCTTCATGGATAGCACACTCTACAATTCGTTACGTCCATCCTTAAAAGAGGTTAATATGGTTAATTATGTAGTGTCACGCCAGTAAATGTGTTACGTTTGTAGTGCAACACCAGTTAATGTGTTAACAAATTTTCAGTTCTCCACTCTTAGGGGTTGGTTTCCCCTATTCTTATTGTTTTTAAACCACCCCTGTATTACAGGAAACAAAACAAAAAAAAATTATTCAAATCGGTCAAGCCGTTTTTGAGTTTTAGCGAGACTAACGAACAGCAATTGATTTTTATATATATAGAAGATATACTAGCTAATGAAAATAACCGAAACTGTGGATAATAAACATGTTGTAAGTATAACCGCCCTTGACCACAATAAAATAGAATTTATTATTTGAATAATTATAATTCTTTCATCATATTAGCTAATAGTATATTCAAACATTATAAACTATAAACGATTCAATACGAGTAAAAAATAACTTAAAAATTTTTTGCTGGATTAAATTTTAGTCAGTGCATTCTAAGTAATCATGATCTGGGATTAGAGCGAATTTATTTTTCCGCCAATTGTGCCATCCATTTATTGTATGAGAAATAAATCGGAGGATTTCCCTTATCATTAACACCCTATTGTCAGATTAATGTTTGTAGCTTTTGCTGGTTCTCATTTTCATAGTTACATTCGAGACTGTTGGCTTCCTTCTCCCCTCCGTATTCATTAAATGGGAGAACACTTTCTTTAAAAAGGAAGTTTCAAATGCGATCTGATTTCAAATGAGTTCGATAAAAAAAAAAAACTAGTTAAGCATTTTAAAGCACCAAAAAAATATAATGTAGTATTTCATTAATGCAGAGCGTAACAGTTCAATATGTTTTGAGAAGAGTCGGAGAACGTTACTCCCTGTGTGAGGTTTCTCTCCGTATTGATCGAATTAATAGGATTAGGATGATGTGACGTCATTTCCACCAGAATAGCCGAAGAAAATCGTTGAAATTGGAAAAAAGAAAATTAATTTCAATTTGAGCATAGCCACCCTCGGTGTTGGAATGAAAATATACGACATTGGTTAACGCTGCTGACTTCCAATCTTGCCCTCTTCCACCGTGTTAGGCAGAAAGAGGGGTTTCTAAAGGATGATTTGTTGGGGCTGTTCATTTTGTTCCACCCTTTTCATATCGGATAGAATGAACCACACTTAGCAATTGGAAAACTGTGAAGGTCATGACGAGAAAGCGACTAAAGAAGAACGCGAGACACACTAATGTTAGCGTGTCTCCGGTCCAAATTCCCACCTTTGTTGGAACCAATCAATAGACATTATTAACCATCATTGTCCGTCGATATGACGTCAATTGGGGTATTATCATTTGTGCGTGATTTATGCAATTCTTTTCAATTGAGAAGCACCCGGATGTCGACAGGTTTGCGATGATCACTGAATTTCTTTTTTCCATTGGAGTCGATTAAAATTTACAATCGAATGCTGTATGAGGTGCTGTAATTTCAAATAAATAAATAAATAAATAAATAAATATGCTAAACCATCACGGTCATTTCAATGAACAAGTTCTTTGTTTTATTGACAAAATCCTTCATTAATTATTCCGTGCTTCGTTCAGTAATGATTTGAGCTTGCAAAACAGGAGTTGGAAATACATTAATATTCGCATTCCTAATCAGCGTATGTAACATTTATTTTTTACTTTCATCTTTGCGACCCGATAAGCTGTTCTGAGAGGCAAAAAGAAGAAACACTGATTAGAAAAAATCAAATAAGATACTACAGTATCCGTTAACGATATTTTCTCAAAGCTTAATCAAATAGATATCTAAGCAATGCAAGAATCTACGTATAGATATACATACCGCACATACGGAGACCCCAAATGTCCGTTTTATTATTTTAAATTTTGTTTTATTGTTACATAAAAGTTGAATTAATAATTCTAACACTCTTCAAATAACAGTAAAATTCACAATTCTTAAAATTATCACAGTCATTCAGGCGATTCCTAATCATTTTGACAAATTTCTTTTGGTTGCAGTTTTTTTTTCTTCCCATTCAAGTCACCATGTTCGATTCGTCAAAAACGAGGGTTGTATGCAAATTATTCTGTTACTCGTTGATACACTCTTCGCTTTGTTACGGCATCCAATTCTGGGGCTCGTCTTCAGAATATAAGTTACTCCGTCTTTTTCGATTGCGGTTCCTGAGAATTCTGCTAAGAACTTCGCGAGCCTGCTTCAGTGTCTTATTATCTTAGTTCTCTCCGTTTTGCAAACGGTGTATCAAATATCAATGTAATGCAATTATCTATGTTTATTTATAAAATATTCACTGACCATCTAATGCTCTCGTCTCCTAATGCCCCAACGCCAAATCCACCTTTACCCCATTGGTCAGGAGCAATTATCAACACCTCCTACATTGGAATTAAATGGTGGTTAATTTGACGATCTCCGGTCTTCCCCGACTCTCACAGTCTTTTTAAAAACATTTCTTTTTACTAACAATATTAATTTAAAACTGCCTTAATTTTATTTTATTGATCTTGGAAGTTTCTTTATTTATTGTCAATTTATATTTTCAGTTTTATGTGTTTATTACATACTATATTTCTTGTATTCACTAATTAGTCCCATCGAGGACCCAACAAGTCGGCCTTGTTGCAATACAGGCCCCGGTCGGGGTACTTTCCTTCTTTTATAAATAAATAAATGAATAAAATAAATAAAATCTTGTAAACATTCCAAGAAGGAGCAGAAATACAAATAATAGTGTATCATGAGGAATTAAGCAATCGTGCGTAGACAAAGCGATTGTCGCATGCGCGTGCTCTCGTCAACAATGCTTAAAAGATAAACAGAAAGTAATGGTGTATTCATTCTTGGCTATATGACATGTTATATCTTTGTATTTTTACACTCACTGTTTTTGCACGTGGGGTCCACCGCTGCTAAACGGTTTTGAACGAAAATACCAAAGTACTGCTGGAATAGTACCACATTTGTAAAACAAAGTACCAGAAACGTATATTTAAGTGTAAGAAATTTTATATTTATGGTTATTACTAATTTATTAATATACCCAATAGTATGAATAGTACCAAATTTGGTACGAAAGTATAAAGTTCGGCAGCCATGGTAGGGTACACGAAAAATCCTGAAAAATTGATACAGCCGAGCTAAAACCATCATGGTCATGTTTCTGAAAACAGAATTTAGAAAAGTTATCGTACAAACGGCGAACGGATAAACGTACAGACCAAGCGTGCATTCTTAAGGCCTCTTTCCACGTAATCCGCGCGGACGAAAAATACGCGAGCACAACAATAAGCAAATTGCATCGTTTCCATTTCTTTCTAATTAAAATAGACAGGAGTGAAGTGCTCCGTAATTTGGCCAAGAGCGCTGGGGCGTTTAGAAATATTAAAATGATCAGAAAAAAAAAATATACATTGATTTTTTTCAATAATTTCTATTTGGAGTATCATTTTTTGTTTAATTTCAAAGTCAACCACTCTCTCTGGAAACGATTTTATAATGATGTGATATATTTATACATACATGGATTTCCTTCATATAGTTCTTGTAATTTTATTCCTCAATTTACATTTTGTAGTCCTTATTATAGTTTGCTTTCTTTTTTTAGTCTTCATTGTAGAGATGTTAATAGCCAAAATCCTATGTCCGTTTTCAAATGTTATTTAACAAAATTTTAATGATTCTAACAATCAAATTTACTATCAAATTTATCACATTAATACTATACAGGGTGTTGTCGAATAACGTGTACAACCTGGGGGGGGGGGTGATAGAGGGATCAAATCTAAGCAATGTTTCCCTCTTTCATTTTTTTTTCTCAGGGCATTATTTTTGAAATAAAAAATGTAGGACGTCGCTTAGACATAGTAATATGCCACTCAAACCGTGCTTCTGGAACACGTTAAAATCATGGTCAACCGCTTAATAAAAAAACAGAAACACATTGCATACAGTACAATAATGTGACTTGCTTTTTATGAAACATGCTTTTTATGACAATAAGTGTTCAAATTGACTCCCTCTGGCATGAATGCATGCTTCACAACGTCGCCGTATGGACTGACGTACACGTTCAAAAGTTCCTGATTCTTCGCGAATCTGGTCCACATAAATGAACTCACCCAAATCTTTCTGTCGTGTAGTAGTGGAATTGTGCAACTCAAAGGTCTTCTCTTGAGACCAGAACAGTATCTATCCAAACAACGGTTTTCTGCAGGTAGGATTTCAACATTTTTTATCTCAAAGACAATGCCCCAGAGAAAAAAATAAAAGAGGGAAATGTTGCTTAGATTTGATCCCTCTATCACCTCCCCAAGTTTGTACACGTTATTCGAGAACACCCTGTAGAATGCGGAAGGTGGCGTACCAGTGCTGGATCAATTTCGAGGGAGTCTTGACATGACCCTCGAATAATGTTTGAACAAAACTCTTTGGCCATAGGTGTGTCTATAAGAACCTTTTTTGGTCCTAATCCCGAATTTAGCCTGGATTATTGGCATGTTTGGGAACCGGAGGGGAGGCCTGATACGCCCTTGCCTATATAACCATTCTACGAAGCTACCTATTAAAGTTATACAGGGTGATTCAAATCGTATGTAAAAGATCTTAAGGGGGTATTTATAAAGGTCAAGGTAAACACAAAAACTCCTATGAACATGGGTCCGAATTTGAACGATAACTGAGATATGAACAGAAATAAAAATGCCGCCACCAAGACCAACAAGGTTCTGTAAAGCCTAGATTAATGAATTTGGCGGAATAACAGGGTACATAAGACTGTGTATACCGTTAAAATTTGATCGAAGTTTCCGAGTTACTCATTCAAAATCATAACACGTGTTCACTTGTGAGTACTAACCAGCATTTGTTACAATTCTGACTGCGTAACTCGGAATTCTCGTTGCAATTCGATCAAATTTTAACGGTATACACAGTTTTACGTACCCTGTTATTCCTTCGAATTTCATTATCCTAGGCGTTAGAGAACTTGAGTTATTATCTTTTTGATCTTGGTGGCGGCATTTTTATTTCTGTTCATATCTCAGTTATCGTTCAAATTCGGACACCCCCATGTTCATATGACTTTTCGTGTTTACCTTGACCTCTATAATACCCCCCTAAATTGTTTTACACACGATTTGAATCACCCTGTATATTTAAATGCACGTTCAATCCTAAACAAATTGGACATATATTACATACGAAATCGACCGACTTGTGCATGATAACCGAATCTTGGCTCTCAACAGAATGTCATAGCCAAGTCGTCCATTTTCTGGGTTAAAATCTTATTGCTCATGTTGCACTACAAGAGGAGGAGGTGATGTTATCCAGGTAACAAAAACCCTTGTTTCTCGTCTTCTTACTTTCGAGAGCGAAAACGGGATGGAATCGTTGTCAATCAAATGCTTATTTGGTAATTTATGGGTAATGTGTCAGTTATTTATCATCCCTCATCAGATTGTGTAGCAGTAATTAAAATTTAGACGTCAACCATGCCAACTTTATCTTCGGTGACTTTAATTAGGACCAATAGGTACTTATGTTTTCACAATTTGCGTCTGTCTGTCCGTCTGTCTTCTCTGTCTGTTGGTGCTCTATCGGTCGAGCGCTTCCGTATTTTCGAGTTCCGTTTTCGCCATTCGAAAACTTAGGCAAAACGAAAGACTGAGTTCGTTGGTGGAAAAAAATCGGTGAACTACTTCCGGTTCAAAAGGACCCAAATAACAGAGGGACCACGTTTTTCACTGTACAGTTCCATGTATAAATGGCTTGTGCACTGATCAATGCTTTTCTCTTTGTGGCATTCCATAGCTAAGGCAGAGAAAAGAGCTAGTTATGTGGAATACTAGTATTAAAGCCCGTCATACAACGGCGCCACATCAAGCGAATCTGTTAATTCGATTTTAATTACTGTGATAAGAATGAGATAATTGACAGGACTGCCAGTAGTAAATAACTCGCTGTCAATATGAAAGAGAGGCTGGGAAATGTTTACTTGGTTAGTTTTCAGACCTGCTTATCCGTTAAGGTAGCGGGGGCAGCGCTCGAGTTATTCCGCCATCAGACGCATGTCCTCAATGGTAAAAACCAAGCAACTCGAAGCCAGATAATCGCCACAGTTCGCGTCAGACAGAGATTGCTGCACCGATTTAAGCATTCGATAAATAATGTTACTTGTTCTTCATTTTATTCAAAAGCACGGCGTACGACGGTTACCGCAACTAGCGGTTCAACTCTTTTGAAACCAGAGCCCTACGCGATCGGCTAATCGTGACTCTGACTAAAAGTTAAAATTTTCGATAGTTCTGTTGCTTGGAAATACTTCAAAGTCGATTTTCTCCAGTATTTTTGGGAAGCGTATCGTGCTGCTTTAGGAAATTGAGGTCCAGGTACTGATCGTTAAATCCTATGAATATAAAAGAAAATCGAACTCCTGGAACCGTAAGATCCTCTTGTGCCTGTAAATTTTAACTTAAGGTCCCCTTGTCAGTAAAACTGGAAACTAAAGTTTTTGATATTAATCTTTCCTTTCAAAAAATAACAAATCGACCAAAAATACAGACTCAATCAATATAGCCATATCACAAAACGAAAGAAGAAATAAAAAATTCTGTTGAATCTGCTAATGAAGGGCGCCAAATGAGTTTTATTAGAAGCATGAAAGTCTAAAGCAATTCTTAAACTCTGCAAATATGCCTGTTTAATACTAGGAGTTTTCCGCTTGCTTGGGTCCAACAAATTTCATCCCAATCTTTGTGAGTTGAAATTAAACCTTGTTTTGCGTCGGTTCTTTGTTTGCATCTTCACGTCTTCACATCCCATTCGTAAAAAAAGCACTCATTCTTATCCGTCGGCATCACAGACAACGTCAACAAGAATTGCTGGGTTTTAAAACTGAGAATTTCAGCATCTGTGAAAATTTTTTATTTAGGATGTTACGCACGAACCAAAATTTCAGCCTTCCAGGTAAAAGAGAAAAAAATTTAGCCCAAAAAGAAAATTTGAGCCGACTTTTGTCAGAACTTCCAACGACGGGCTTCTACCTACACAAATAGCTTTGGGGAAGTTTGAGGAATTTTCGTAGCATGCCTGCAAATTAACCACGGCCCTTATTCCAAAACCTCAAGATTAATTTTTCTTCAAAAGATTCTCTTTAAGCTAAGAATGAAATTTAAGATATCTTTCTTTTAATTATAAAAAGTCGGAATTTGCAATCTTCACTTAAGTGTAGTGCAGATGAAGAAATACATATCATTCGAATGAATCTGCTTTTTTTAAAGTGCTTCGCCAAAAGGTTTGGATTGAGGCACTTTGAGTTAAGGGCTTCTATTTTCTTATTTTGTTTACGAATTTTCCTTCTAATTTGGGTACCCATTATTTCAAAATAATGACGATACACTCAGAAAACGTTTTAATTTCGTTGCTATTGCCATTTCTGTTTAACTCAATCACAGATTACCCCTCATCTCAAACCGTTACACGCAAACAAATCTCCATTGAAATCTAGGAAAATTGAATTACCTTTTTACCAGGCCTCAACATGAAAATGATAAAACATTGCTACGTAAGACAGAGTACTTATAATATAAATAATATAAATAAGAACAAGACTGACCTGGCCGATCTGTGGATACTTTGATGCAAAGGAGACGATGGATTCCACTATTTCCACAAAGAATTTATTCATCATAACATAGATGTACATGTACGTCTATGTTATGATGAATAAATTCTTTGTGGAAATAGTGGAATCCATCGTCTCCTTTGCATTGCTACGTATTTCTGGTGGTGCTCAAAGCCAATACCTCCTACAAAGAAAGCCAAACAATAGACTTGCTTGATTGTTGAAATGCAAGATGGAAACAATGAGTTGGATTGTTGCTCGATCTACTGTGGTCATGTGACTTTTAAGTGCCCCGGCCTGTCTTTTTCGTAGGCTATGACTTCGTCTCGTAGTCTTTCTAGCTGGCTTTGACTTCGTCCTTTGTTATCTGTATTTCTACCAATAATAAGCCTTAAATATGGCCGACTTATGATGTTACAATGTATGACGTTTCAGTGCCGAGGCTTTCTTTTTAGGAGGCATTGTCAAAATCGAAAAGTTCGGGTGAAGGATACATTAATCTTGCTTGGACTAAGATGGTCAGGTGACTTTTGAGTTTCAGGGTCTGTCTCTCTCGTAGGCTTCGGATGGTGCTATTACAGAAGTAAGTTAAACGTGACAATATTAGTGCTTCAACAATATATTATTGACGTCATGATCAGGCCTGATATTTTCTAGAAGGTCATAGTATAAGGAACCCAGATTTTTTCTTTTGCTCACTACGGCTACTGATATCACATTTTGGAATTGCTACGGCTACTTCACCCCAATTTTTCGATTGGTGAAATCAATTATTTCCTAGTAGGTAAATTCCTTCTTGAAATTGAATGGGCGTGTATCGTTAACCATTATATAAATCTGCTTTTTCCAATGATTTTATTACTTTTCTGCCAATTTTACTAATTTCCTCTTTGAATAAAATTACAGAAAACTTAAGAGAAACAGCGATTTTTGCCGCACTGTAGACAAGTGATCTCAAAACATCAGTGGGTATATCATTGTCTCACAATTAGTCTCAATGCTTTACAATCTATATACATCTACTTCAATATGGTTTACTGATACTATATAGTTCCCACGAAAATGGCCCTGAGTTGTTGAAAGTGCCTAATGGGCGCGCTGCAGTCGTGGATGCGTTGCTAATATTGATAGTCAAGGCATTTTAATAATAAAAAACAAAATAAAACAATATGCTGCTATCTGGGGGTTAGAGGCTCAGTGGTTAATCTCATTATTTAATTTTAATAAACCCCTACAAGTACAGAGCCAGAGGTAAAAACTTAAAGTGCCTTTAGGGAAATTTAAATATACAACCGTCCAAACTTGTGAGCGTGTCCAACGACTGAGTTGCTGGAGCTTTGTCGATAAGTAGCTTAGGTTCTTAATGTTGCATAACGAGTTGAAATCGCTCAGTGGATTTTAAAGATTTGGTGTGCGAGCGGACAGACAGATGAACAGAGACACACGAATTCAATAAGTAGTATGCTTAATGAAATAAAGCAATTCTTAACTAAATAAATTACCAAAATTTAAACCTTCAATGAAAGCTTTGTTTAAAAAAAATCTATATACAATACATTGATAGGGAAAGTTATTAGGAACTCCAACCTAAAAAACGCCATCGACCATCTTTAACCTTCAAAACGGCCTGAATTCGATGAAACCAGATTTTCAAAAAATTTCTACGAGTATTGCGACGAAGCTATTACGAGAAAAAGATTCGCGTTGATTCGCGTTATAGCCGTTGGAGGAGGCTATTGGCTTCCAGCATATCTTCTCAGTCCTCTCCCATTTGCTTCATAGAGTTAAGATCGGAGTTTAAGGGGAGGGGGGGCAGTGTAGATATTTGGATATCACCAATGCTCCTTTACTCACTGTGTAATAATTCAAGCTTTATTGCATGGAAAGTTATGTTGCTGGAAGGAGACTTATTCATCTTTAAAGATGAACCACGTGAACAGCAATGACATTGAAATAATGCTGAGCTTTTAAAGTTTGTTCTACAGGTATTAATAGACCAAGGGCATTCGAAAAAAATATACCCTAGAGCATAAAATTGTTTTCACTAGTTAGAACAGTTGATACCATGAAGTTAGGATCCATCGTGCCGTGCTATTGATGTCATATTATGGTGCTCTCATCAAATAGTCGTTTTCTTAGGTATAGTCTACCTGTCTCCAATCGTTTTCACTCCAATTTCGAAGTTCTCATGCTCACTGTAGACGAATTCTGCGCTTTGCAGGGGGCTTTCTACGAGGGGTATCAGCAAAAATGTTTGTCTGTTAACCGTTAGTACGATTACGCTGCCTCTAAATGAGATAGTGTTTGTTCCGTAACTTTCCTTGTAATAGAAATAAAGCGCCTACCCTTTAATTATTAAGTAGCAAGAAAATGGAGCAGTTACTGGTTTTACTATGTCCGTCTTCCCTACTTCTATTTAATTTGGTTTTGATTGCACCAATGGAGTCGGAGTTATGAGGGTGGGAGTTTTTAGAGGGGACCAAGTGATTACGTGGTATCTGAACTCAGGGCTTCCGCTGCATTCCTATACCGTTCTCGGGGGAATTAATTTCTTGTTTTCAAGTTAATTTTATTGCATGAGTTAGCGGCAGTATTACATAATGTGTGCCACGCAGTCTTTCTTGTTTGCGAATAGTTTTTGCATGACTCAGTAATTCAATCCACTCATCGTTTCTTATTTCAAATTCCTTTTATGGAAGCAAATTAGATTTCTCACACAATTTTCCCTATAAATGGATTTACGTCAATATGGTATAGAGATAAACTTATGTAAAGGAGTGAACCTGGATATGGAGATTCCTCTAGGTAAGATCTACATATTATGACGTTTGGGTTGAATTGGTTACTCCTGAACAAATAGCAGTGGTCTTTTGAAGCTATGAACATTTTTCAAATGGCAACATATGAGATGTAAAATGTCGTTAGATCGAAAATGATGAGAAATGAAGAATTTGCATCATCTTCTAATTGAATTCTAAATACTACGTTCAAGAAAATCAATTTTCTGATCAAAAATGAGGATTAAAAAGTGAGGATAAAATGGAAAATATACTGCGTTCAAAAATCGGAACTTTGACCAGGAAAACTAAAGTTATTCACCTATAGGATTTAAACAATAATCCCTTTCAAAGTACTCTCCTTGGGACTGCAGACATTTCTCTTACCGCTCGCGTCATTGTTGGAAGTATCTTTGGAAGCACGGTTGTTAAAAAGAAGGTGGCCTCTATCGGCCGATTTCTCTCAAAAGCACTCGCATTGCCGTCTGGGATTGTGACGTCAACTGGAAGGTTGGCAGCAGGCGATCTGTCCCTTTTAAAATGCAGCTGAGATGGCTGGAGTTCCATGTGCTTGCTAATAATAAACGCAATTATTTATTATTTTTTAGTCTAATGTTATAATGTAGAGTGGGCTTATTAGATTTCCATGCATTTATTCTTCTCATGGCAATAGATACGCACAAAATTTCATTAAATGAGCAACCCCCCCACCCCTCCTTATAATGAAAAAGAGGATACTTGTAACGAGCAGGAGAATTCCTAATGTGCTCTTGATACAAGTGTTATAACGCAAAAATCCAACAGATTGCAGTACGAGAAAATTGAAAGTTAAGAGAAAATTCGAAACCTGAGACAGAAGTTTAGAAAATAAAATATACACAACACTCTTCGCTTTCATCTTCACCTTCACTCGTAGCAAGTAATTAAAACTGTTCAATGGCTTCAGGTTCATTTGCAGAGTATAAACCACGATCAGAAAAACGACGAGGTGGGATACGCTTTCACTCAAATTGTAATTTGAGCAAAGCGAAAGTGTTCAGGCTCAAACAGAAAGTAATCGGGTATGTAGGCATTACTCCCCCCCCCCCCCCCGTACAAGACTCGGCAGGGGTGTTAATGGTGTACTAGCACTTAATGCTAAATGATTGAATACTGTAACAAGTTAATCGTTGAAGAATTGCTTTGACGTGGTGGCCTCGCTGTTGCAGTATTTACTTTTGTATTTCAGTACCAAATGTATATAAATAGACTATTTATTTACAGTCTCTGAACTTTAAACACATATTATTCCAATAAAAAATTTCTATAAAACCTTGGCATGTTTTTTCTTCATTTATATTGTTGATAAATAGTAGACATAGGCTGGAAAATAAGGGTTCCCCCGCTATTCCTTATAGTTTTCTATGGCGTTCGTCTGCTCCAAACCTTCCAGCTGATGTCACACGTCAGTAGCCAATGACCATCGACCAGCCCGATAGAGGCCACCTTCTCTTTAAATACCTTGCTTTGGGAGGCCTGTTTGGGAATGGCGGACAACTCCGCCGTCGTTTTCTGCATAATGTCTTCTTGTGACGAAATGGTTTCCTTTAAGCGGCGTTCTGAGCTTGCGGAACAACCAAAAGTCGCATGGAGCCTTGTCAGAGGAGTATGGAGGCTGACGGACCAAAGGAGTGCTGTGTTTGGCGCAGTGTTGCCAGTTTGGGCGCGAAACCGCGATTTGGGCGGTTTCTAGTGCTGACTTGGCGCACTAATTTTAAAATTCGCGCCTTGCGCTTTTTTCAGCGCTTTTTAAATGTTTTGTGCTCTTTTTGGGCGCTTATCTTATTTTAACTTCAGACTAGTGGAAATGGCAAAATT
>JAHWFO010098252.1:416838-440653 GCA_023313115.1 Rhysida immarginata | reverse complement strand
CAATCCGAAAGCTTTCAGATTATTAAACTCTCTTTTCATGTGTATGCCTTCTCATTGGCCGCTTCATTTAACCCATTCTTATTTCGACCATTCTTTAAGAGTAGATGCATGGCATTTTTGAAAATTGCTTGTCAGGAAATTTTAGCTCGCTTTCCTTCAAATTTTTCATTTTGGAGAAAATTGCAAATAAATCACCTGGCAACTGTTTGAATCAGTTATTTTCAAACTTTGAAAATCTGTCATTTGATTTGATACAAATGTCAGATTTAAATTTGTAAGAAATGGAAAGTGAATGGAGATCCCTGAAATTCACAGATTGGGCAGAAATTTTTGATCACAACATTCCAACCGAGAGTGAAACATTTTGGAGGAAGGCAGCGATCATGAAACTGTGTAATGGGGAATTTGCTTATCCCAATATTTCAAAATTTGCATTTAGAATTTTGACTCTTCCTGCAAGCAATGCATTTGTTGAACGAATACTCTTAAAAATGAATATTGTTTAAAACAAATTAAGGAACAAAACGGATTTAACTTTGTTAGGTTCAATTTTACGCATTCAAACGTCACTTCAAATGGAAGGAAAATGTGTTAATTTATTTATTCCAACACAGAGGATGGTTTTCAATTTTAATACTCATGTCTTGTATAATGTTCAAGGAAATGATGATATCATTGCATAAATACCAACAGAAATTTTTGATTTACCTCATGAAATGTAGATATTTTAATTTTTTTGTAAAAAAATTTCTTTGTAAATAATTTTGTAAATAATTGTCAATAAATTTGCTAAATTTAAAACTGTGATCTGATATCCATTAAATAATTAATAAATGTATGATATCTGAAAAGAGAAGTGAAATTCCAGTTTTTTGTCGATGCTTAATTAAATAAATTTTACCACCAGAGGGCCGCCTAAAAGCTTCGCGCTTTTTGGGCTCTCTGCGCATGGGAATCCGCGCGCTCAGTTGGGAAAAACTGGCAACACTGGTTTGGCGGGTGCGTTGAATGGGCGGGTGCTTTGTCGTGATAGAGCGAACAAGTTTCTGTTGCCCGAAAGTCGGGTCGTTTCCGTCGTACAGCATCACGAAGGCGACGAAGGACCGTTAGATAGTACCCTTTATTGATGTTTTGGCCTTTCGAGAAAATTGAAAGACCAACAGGTGGATTGGACTCACTCAATCTCACGATGCCAGGCAGCAACTCACGAGCTCTGCGTACGTTACCAACTGCACGCATGCGGACGAAGATCACCTACACCTTGTCACCAAAGAAGAAAACCCGCGGTTCATTCGTTTAGACAGGAAAAATAAAGGTCCGATACTTTTTGTAGATAAAAACGCTAAAAAGTAAGGGGGGGGGGGGGTATATTTTATCCCACATTTTTTACACTTTCTTTATTTCCTACTTCTTGTTCTTAAACTTTAACACCCATTTTTAACCCTAATTTTTAACAGTTTTCTACTCCACTTTTTTTTAAGCGGCCACTTTCCTTGAATTCAGGGCTCCGCTATTTCCTGTACTCTTTTGTGGGAATAACTTTTTTTTTTGTTGATAATGAATAAGCACTCCCCGTAGAGATAATAGTCACAGATTGATTAAATCGTGAACGGGGAATCATTCTGGTGTTGGAATTGATGATGGTAGAGGTTGACGGAGACGTAGTGTCTGGTGAGCGCATCTGGGATTATAAAAGTTTTCCTTGTGGAAAGGGAGAGGTCGTTTTATGTGGTGATGGCACTGCAGAGGAATTTGTTAAAGAGGAATTACTCATAAATGTAACAACGGTAAGCGGTTGAAGACGGCATTTGCATGTATTTGGAGTTAGTTGGGTATCCCAAAACCAGTTCGTTAATAAAATGGGCAGAATGTGTGTTATCTGTCATTGTATTTTAGTTGTTTCTAGGTTGGGAAATCTGTGATGGAAGAAAGTTGCCAAGACAGGAAGTTATACGAGGTGCAAACCTAACCTGACATAAATTTTAATTCAGGCGGATTCGAGTTCATTTGATGTTTAATTTTTTTCTCTTCCTAGGGCTATTAGCATATTTAAGAAGAAAAAGCATTAAATTTTATATTAAAATATAATGTAATTTGAACCAATTGCCAGAAAATTACATAAAATGAAAAAAAATTATCTAGTATTGACCGATTCACGCAACTTTATATCATTTAATATGGGACTATAAATTTCATATTAAATATTGGATAAATTAATTATGACCATAAATCAAATCCTAAGTTAAATTGACTTTTCTCGGTAAATGTAGGACTTGGGAGCCCTGGATTTGAAGAACTAACCACCACATAGATTATCAATATCATTTCGATAAATGTAGAAACCCGAGTGGCTGTGAATAATTATAATATTAAAAAAAGAAAACATAACCTTTTGTCCACATTAATGTTTAATGAACCGTATGAGCATTTCGACTGCCCTTACAGTTATTAATTTACATGGAATGGAACAACAGATTAGACTTCCTTTTTTCTAATCTCTTGTTCTTTTCCTTGTACCTTGTATTCCGCTGATTGATGACTGCAAGGGCATACGGTTCATTAAACATTAATTTGGACAAGAGGTTGTGTTTTCTTCTTTAGTATCATTTCGACAGACTTTACCATTACCGAGAGTTCGATATTAAAAATTCTAAATGAGATCATAAGAAATATTTTTGTAAAAATACCACGAAAAATCGGATGCAAACATATACACAATTACAATTTTATTCTTTAGTATACAGGGTGTAATAAAAAGGTACAACCAAACTTTCAGGATGCATTCCTCACATGTAGAAGAATAAAATTATGGGTCCGGAAACGCTTTATTTCCATGTTAGAACTCATTTTTAATGGGTAGGTGACAGATGGATTGGTAGAGATGGACCAATTCCTTGGCCTCCACGTTCTCCTGACTAAACCCACTAGACTTTTATTTGTGGGGCATTTGAACGCCCTTGTGTACAAGATGGAGAGAGTCTTCGTGCCCGTATTGTGGACGGTTGAGGAACAATACGCAATTCTCCAGGGATACATCAGCACATCCGGGATTCAATGCGATGGCGGGTTGTTGCATGTATCCATTCTAACGGAGGGCATTTTGAATATTTCATTTAAGAAAACGTTTCATGTGCTCTGCTGGAACGTTCTGTACCTGTGTTTCTCCTGAGTAATGCAATTAATGAAGAGTTGTAGAAAATGAGTTCTAACATGGAAATAAAGCGTTTCCGGACTCGTGTCCATATAACATATTTTCTTTCTCTAAATGTGAGGAATATTTCCTGAAAGTTTGGTCTTTGTCCACTTACAAGGGAACCCCACGAAGTTAATGGAAGGCAATTTCTTTTTGCGCGCAAGCACATCGTGGAAGCCTTAGCCTTGCGCGATGGCGGAGCACTCCGGAAGTGCAAAGTTCAACAAACATGACGGTAAGAGGGGAAGCATAATCGTTAGCGGCGGTTGCCAAAGAATTGCAGTTAGAGCACTGTTATTAACCATAAAACTTTAATTTTGCTGTACAGTTATTCGTCTCGAAATAATTTATAAGATGAGGTAAGCATCCATGAAGGCTATTTTTTTATTTAAAATTATAAAGCACTGCGATACATACCCCCTCACCAAAGCAACTTATTACTCGACTTTGCACATAAAGCCAGCCCCGTGACGGAAACTTTACAAAGATTACCGAATTATTTAATAAATGAAATAATAAATTAAGGAAATGGTTATTAATTACTATTCACATTTTTTACTGGAAGGAAATTAGCTAATTGTAATAATCTCTATTTTTAAAAACTAAGTTTGTTTAGAAACTTGAGAATCCATTCAATTGTCGTCTGCTACTTCCATTGATTTCATGTGAAGTGGATTCGTGCTTATTGCTGAGTAGTTGAAGAAAGAAGTTCTATTGAGCGCATTAATACATATAGACCGCTTTAACAATGGAGTCCTTGTATGGCTATGTGTGCTCAAATTTTTTCGTTTTCGCGGTTTATTTTGAAAGAAACCAAATTTCGCACTTTCTTCTTTTGCAAGCATCTATAGTAGCTTCAGATGAGTAACATTTTTCAATTTGGTGGAAATCTGTGACAAGCCTTTTGCATCAGAGCTATGCACACGAAAATTTACTTTTCGACCTTCTTGTTTATGAAGCAAAAAAGGAGAAGGAGATCAAGATTTAAAAAAAAAAGAAGAAATAAACAAAATTAATACATGTTCGAGGGATTCCCTTGTTAGTTAATTAATAAACTGGATAGGTTCTTCTAAACGGTTATAATTATTAATATAGAAATATTTATTTATTTCTCTGATGCTAAACGAAAGTGATTATCGAGTACCATACATAAAGGCATAGAAAAATATGTATGTTTAAAAGAGAAGTCTTTACTACATAAGAAAGAATAATTTTTCCCATTAATATTTTTACTGTACACGTTTCGGTAATTTGGGAAAAATTAATTTCCTTCCAGTCTTCTTAGGAAATGAATTCTCTGATTTGCTTGTGTAAATGCATTACCCCTTGATATTGAATTTATCGCCAGGTCTATAAGAGTATAATTTGGATTGTTGCGATTGATTCTTCTGTGAGAGGACGAGTGTGTGAAAAAAATCTTTACCTTCTCAATCTCTTATTGCTCCACCTAACCCCTACCCTTTCTTTCCCACTTCCTTCTATCTATTGTCAAGAAATTCCGTTTAATTGGCTAACCTTTTATCCTTTAGTAAAATTGTATTTTCTTCGTGCTTCATGAATCCTTATAGGCTATATCGTTCAATTCAAAAGGGAGACAAACTGCAAAGTTTTTTTTACCGTTGCTAATGTGGGGCTTCTTTTTGAGGGAAAGGAACCTCTTAGTTAACGAAAAAAAAAACGTTTCGCTTACTAACTCCATAATCATAGTAGGTAACTTGCTTATGATTTTGCTTATACATCGGCATAGAAGAAAATGAATTTTTATTACTGAAGATTTAATGCTTATCTGACACCAATTGTAGTATACATTTTTTATTAGAGTTAAAGGTACTTTAATAAATTTACTTTACAATTTTTGATGAGATATTGTACAATTTACTTTACAATCTTAGCCGGCTTGTTGGCCGAGAGCGCTGAGGCGCAGGTCTTATCGCTCTCGCAACCAGCAAGTCGCGGGTTCGAATCCCGCTTGGGGCATGGATGTTTGTGATTGTCCTTTATTATCAAAAGAATACCCCGTGTTGGGCTTCGGCCTGTTGGGGGCAACCCGCGGGTTGTTTAGATTATTATTATTAATATTATTAATATTGGTAGAAAAACTTGCAACCGAACATTAATATGTGCAGCCACTTTGTTTTGTCAGCGTGGCAGTTTTATGAAACTGGCAGATTTGGCTCTAAATAAAAATTAATCACAGGAATTGTTTTGCAACTTGGGTTGTTTATTTAATTTGATTTAAAAGATAATGTATAACTAATATTATTTATTTTTTCTTTGTTTTTTAAATAAATTGAAAAATTGAAATTAATTTTATTTATAAATAAATTGAACAAAGAAAATCAAATAGATGCATACTCATAGTACTGTCATATCATGATTATGGTACACAAAATGTTTCTTTAAATTTATAATTAATTTTTTAAAAAGAAATGAACACAGCGTGGTAAGATTCTGTAAAAAAACTGACTTTTTGGATAGAGTGAAAGTGATAATAGGAGCTTAGAAGACGTCTTATATACAGAAAATATAGAGAGGGGAGGGAGGAAAAATGTAGGGAGGGAAAGCCAAAGACACTGAAAGAAACTGTAGAAAGGCCCGTGATAAATTAGGGAACAGTTGGAGGGAGAGGGGAGTAGGGGAAAGTTAATGAAAAAATGGTGCATTTGCGAAGGTTAATGCCATTATGGGGAATTGAATTTCCAAATGAGAAAAAGACTCGAATTGCTTTCTTTCTTTTTTTTTTGTTATGAAGAATATAAAGACTAACGTCCTGTAAGGAGTGGCCACGGGAATTTAAGTGTATAGCGACTGTATTTTGTTCACCCTGTATTTTGTATTATATCCAGACAAGCTTTTATTTTCTGGCTAGAGAATTGAGAAGAGTTATTTGTAATGCAGTAAAAAGTAAAACAAATAAAAAATTTGAAAAGTTGTTCTTTTAATATTTGAATTCTTTCTCTGATTATATGAACTGTTATTTATTTTTAAGAGTATAATTCTATTTTAAATATATTACTAACTAGCTGATATACACGGCGTTGTTCGGGCTCTTTATTTGACGAAATGTTGCAATATCTGAATGTGAATGTACAGAAACGAAAAATTCAGTTTTATTATTATATATATAGAAGAACAGAATAGAAGATAGGTAGAAGAGATAGAAATAAAAAAGATAGAAGGGAAAATGATCGATTGGGATCAAAAGTACCCTAAATGTTGACCCACACTCTAAGCTATAACCATTCTACGTTTCATCAAACTCCGTTCAGTGATATTAGTGTGATGTGCGTACAAACATACAAGCAGACAGACAAACAGACTAAAGATCCAAAAATGATCTTAATGCATTCTATCATTTATCCGTCATTCCCAAAATATGTTTTCCAAGTAGTCATCTTTCACCATATATATTTTTATGCACCATGAATATGCATACACACCTACATTAGAAGAAACACTATCTCCCAAAATCATCCTAAACAATCTGAACAAAATAAAAATCTTCGAAAACCTATCCACAAAGGAACACTTATTAAATAACTAAATCCAATCAGAACATCAAAGCACATTTTAATTTCTAAATTTAATCTGGCAACAATAACACCATCTACAATAATATATAAAACCAACAACAACAACAACCAACAATAATACACCCACATTAGTTTTTTTTTTTAATTATGTTTGATTTACAAGTTGTTAGGGGTTTTTTGGTTTCATTTTGAAATGTGGGAGTGGGATCTTTATTTCATTTTATAAAGTTATTTTCAATGATAAATTCGTCAATTTTTTTGGAAATAGAGATCTTTTTGTATGATTCATGTTGCATTCCTTTAACGACATTTTCAGTGTTTGCGCGTGCCTCGTGATTCTTATGGAAGCATTGAATTGCTGGAAAGCAAACACTGAAAATGTCGTTAAGAGTGTAAAAAATGTAATACACTTTTGGATCACCCAGTACAATAAGTGCTAAAACCATAATAATAAGTAAACAGAAGCTTAAGAAAATCAGAGGTTATTATGTTGCTATGACAACAACACTCGCGCGCTTTCCCATCGTTTTATATCCCATTGTTCGGAGTTCTTCTAAGGTAATGCAACACCAAAGAGTTGGAAGAGCATCTAGTTCCATCTTTAAAACGGCAGATGCGTAGACAAAGCAAGACGCTTCAAAATGAGCACACGATGCTGTGCGATCAGCACATATCATTTCATGCTAGAAGAAAAATATAATTTCCCAGGAACTTCGTAATTAACCCAGATCAAAAGCACCCTAAATGTTGACGCAGACTATAAGCTATAACCATTCAAAGTTTCATCAAAATCCGTCAAGTAGTTTTTGTTGATGCGCGTGCAAATAAATAGACATACAACAGACTTATTACATGTATAGATAGATAGATAGATAGATAGATAGATAGATAGATAGATAAATAGATAGATTGCAGGCAATAAAGTTTATTAAATATACTATTGAAATTTTATTTCTGATGTGATGTCATTCATTTTAGATTTTATCACTTTGTAAAGAAGAGTTAACAGGTAAATAAGCCAAAACAGCAGTGGCGCCATCATGCGGTGGAACACAGAAAACTACAGAATTTCTATATTTACCTTTCTATTTACCTTACCTTCCGTGGAGTGATCCGGACTACCGGCGATACTACCGTGAGCATTTATACCTTACGAAAAGAACTCCATAGCCTTAGTCTCCATGGAAGTATGCAAACCTATATCACAAGAGCAAAGGCTTGGTTCAAAGAACGTGTGAACCAGTGGAAGAATTTACTATGGAGCAGTTATTCGAGATTCACCTGTTTTCAGGCTGATGGCAAAGTTTCGGGGTGGAAACCGCCTGGAGAGCGCCTGTTGCCACAGTGCGTAATTTCCACAATGAAACTTGATGGTGGTGGAGTGCTTGTGTAGGATGCGTTCAGCTGGTTTGGACTTAGAAGTAGGTTTTTGTTCTTAGAAATATGAAGGACATTTTGGATAATCAGATGATTCCCATCCTCTGGCATTTCTATGAAGAGGACGGTTGTTGTTATCAGGATGACAACGCCCCTTGCCACAAAGATGCAGCTGTCAAGGAGTGTTATGACGAGTTGAACGTTCAACGACTGCCCTAGCTGCAGAGTCCTAACATCATAGAATACTTGTGGTACGAACTGGAACGACGGTTGAGTTTAGGATATCAATCCGAAATCAGTTGCTTAAATTTGTACTTCTGTGATGGAGGAATGAGACAAATTCCAGCTAATGTCTACAAAAAAGTAGTGGAAAGCCTTCCACATTGTGTTATCCAGGCAAAATGCGGTAATACCATATAGAAATAAAATCTTGTAAACATTCCAGGGAGAAGCTTTAGCAGTGAAGCGGAAATATATTTATATATTTAAAACAAAAAATTAACCCCCCCCCCCCACCCTGAGTAGGGGAAGGCAAGTAGCAGACCCTGAATTATATATTTTTAGCCCTTTATCTACCTTCCCCAAGGTTTTTAATCAAAATATTGATTTTCTCGAATGTATTATGTATAAAGTGTAAAAAAGCTCGTATCTTCTTTCCTTTCTCATTATTTCCGATCGAATGACATATCACATGCCATAAGTTGCCATAGTTCTAAAGACCAAGTGACTGCCATCCCCGCAACTCCAACTCCGCTGGAACAATTGGGCCTAAAGTTCATAGTAATATAAATCTTGTCTAGAGGAATTTGGATATTAAATTTCATTCCTTTACATACCTAAAGAGCACATCGATCTTTGTCCTCTGTGACTCCCACCCCCGTAATTCCGACCCCAGTGCACTAATCAAAACCAAACTAAATAGTGGAGGTGGACATACCTATAGTAAGCTATATTCTGAATTTTAACCTTCTTCCTCAAAAAAGTAGAAGTTATGAAAGGGACAGACGGACATTGTTGATACCAATAAGTACCGCTATTCTTCCGTTACTTAACAAGAAATTAAGCCTCCCGAGGAAGGTATATGAAAATAGCGGAAGCCCTGAGCTCATCTATTTTTACCCCATCATCTGCACTTTTTAACCCCCAATTATCTAAAAATTGATTTTCTTGAACTTAATAGGTAGAAAATATAAATGAAATATATCTTTTTTCCTTTCTCGTCATTTTCGATCGAATGATATATCACACGCCGTATGTTTCCATTATTCTAAAGACCAAAGTGACCAAGTGCAATCCCCACAACTCATACCCCACTGGGACAATTTGGCCCAAACTTCATAGGAAGTAGATTTTGCCTAGAGGAATATGCATATCGAATTCCACTCCCTAACATACCTAAATACCACATACATCACTTGGTTCCCTCTAACTCCCACCCGTAATTCCCACCCCAGTGGGCCAAACAAAACCAAACTAAATAGTGAAGCTATATTCCAAATTTCAACCTTCTACCTCTAAAAAGGCAGAAATTATGAAGGGGACGGACTGACAGACGGACTTTGTGAAACCAATAAGTAGCTCCATTCTTCCGCTACTTAATTATATAGATTATAAGCATTTGGTCAATCATGCGTCGAAAAGCGTTTCACGTGCGCGTTCCGATGTCAATAATGCTTAAAAGATGAGCAGAAAGTAATATATTGATAAGTCGATTGTTATATGACATGTCTTTATCTTGGTATTCTTTACAGTCACTGTTTTAGCACGTAAAATACACTTGAAGGGGTCCACGAAAAATTCTGAAAAGTTGATATGGCCGAGACCTTGATGGTCCTATTTCTGAAAACAGAATTTGAAACAGTTAATCCGTTTTCAAGTTAACGTGCAAACAACGCACGGCCGGACGGACGGATAAACGTACAGACCAAGCGTGCATTCTTATAAGTAGCTTTATGCCAAAGCTCCTAATAAGTGTGCTCGCGATTTATGTTTAATGGTATGGTATAGTATCTGGACAATTATTGGTAGATATTGTAAATTACAATTTACACTTTTCAAAGAAATAAGAATACAGGTATATTGACAAGCTGGCCTGAAAATCAGGATCCATACGCATATACGAGGGCTGCTCAGAAACAAATGCCACACATTTTTTTTCTCAGCCGATAATAAAAAAGAGAACAGTGATACTTTCCATTCTCCAAATATGAATTTCCCTAGTTTAGTACGGAATTACATAGCATTGCGACAGATTGCGCAGCTGTAGTAATTTGTTAAAATCATAAATCATAAGTCTATAAGCTATTCTTACTGCAAACAATCAAAAACACAAACTGTGTGAAAAATCGACAGTGTTTGTGTTTGGAAATGCAGTGGATCATTCAGATATGGAGATGGGCATCCTGCCATGGCCACCTGTTCAAACAAGATACACCGAACAGTTGCCATTATCCTTCTTTTCATGCTCTATTGAATGCAGGAGGTCCGGTTTTGCAACGCGTTCACACGTTTCTAAACATTCCTTACATGATTCGAAACTTTTAGCTTGTAAGGCTTGATCGGCGTTCACAAACGGACAATTGACCCTAAAGATTTCAATCAGCATTGCACGCCTTCATGCAAATCTGAAAACCCTAAAAGTAATCGCCAAATTGGGTTGGTCTGAGTTCTCCCATCCCCCTATGGTCCGGATTTAGCTTCTCCGGATTTTATTTTTCATTTTATTGATCCACTTTAAAGATGCACTTCGCGGACAAGATTTAAAGATGACAAGGGCGTGAATGATGTCGCGAGGACACGGCTACCTGACCTTTTGTTTCGTGTAAAACTGTATAATTTGATTACGATAATGTGGAAAAATCATACGTTTAAAGGAAACGTTTATCTAAATTGTGATTAATTTTCGTACGCTTTGAAAAAAATAACTTCGAGGGGGGGGGGGGGGGAAAGCTCGGGGCATTATTCGTTGAGAAACTCGTATTTACTTTAAAATGTTTTTATTTTATCCCAGAAACGGCTCGAACCACACAAGTTAGAACGGAATCCTGCACTATTTGCAAGCCGTATTCATTAATTTTTTCTTTTTGATGGGATTTTTGAAATAGTATACTATCGAAATCGACCTAAGACAATCACTACGTTAACGGAGGAAATAATGTCAGATCCTATTCTTGAGAAATGTTTAAAAATTTTATTTCGCCATATACAAAGACATAAACCGCCAATTTCTGCATCTGTTGCAGTTTCTTAATTTAAGGGAATATTTGCCTATGGACTCTGACATGTTGCCCACTCTCGGGTTTCATCTTGCAACACAAAGTGAGCATGAAAATTTCATTTCCATGAAAATTCCCCACACAATAATTCCACCGCCACCAGACTGAAGAGTTGTCAATTGGCAGGAGGGGTCCATGAACTCCACCTGTTTGCGCCATAATCTGATCTTGCCACTGCATGATGGAGCAGGAAAAGAGATTCATCTGACGAGGCTACTTTTTTCCACTCATCAAGTGACCAATTACGTCGTTCCTGGGCCCACAACAGGAGCCTTTTCCTATTGTTCTGTGATAACACAGGCACTCTTTACGGTCTCCTGCTGCTAAATCCCATCCTTTGCAAACTCCGTTTTGTTATGCATTGGGATATGCTCTGTGATGCACCTGCATTGAATTCAGCTGTAATTTAGCTTACAAACAGTCACACTGCACAAACAAGTTACTTCAAATAGTTTAAAAAAAAAGTTAATCAACAAAATGCTCGATGTGACGACCATGGGCACCATAACACAATTGGGCACGGAACCTAACTGACGCCAAAACATCGGCAAGCATGGCTGGTGTCACTCCTCGGCACGCTTCCTGGATTCGTTGAACCAGATCCTCCAGTGACGCGGGCTGCATAGCATAAAACTTGTCTTTCAGGTATCCCCACAAGAAAAAGTCAAGTGGTGTAAAATCAGGGGAGCGGGGTAGCCAACGAACTGGTCCTCCTCGGCCAATCCATTGTTGTCCAAACATCTCACTTAGACGCTCGCGAACGACCAACCCGTAATGTGGAAGAGCTCCATCATGCTGAAACCACGTGCGCTGATACGAGGCCAATGGCAAATTGTCAATGAAGTCTGTGACTACCACGTTGAGAATTTCAGCCCGGTAGCGTTCTGCAGTCAGTGTTCCATCGTAAAAATACGGTTCAACCACAGTGCCATTGTACAATCCACACCACACATTGATTCTCCTGTTCACTTGATGAGTTGCTTCTCGCAGACATCGTGGGTTTTCGTCTGCCCAATGATGATGGTTGTGCCTGTTGATAACTCCATCCCTGATGAACTGGGCTTCATCTGTCCACAACACCTCATGAATGCAGTTTGGATTGTCATCCAGGCAGGTAAGTAACCAGTTGCAGAAGGCGGCCCTAGCGACATAATCCAATGGCAGTAACTCCTGGTGACAATGAATATGATATGGGTGAAAATGATGTGCGTGTAGAATGTTGAGAACAGTTCTCTGATGGCACCCAACATCTGCAGCAATTGCTCTGCTGCTTGTGTAGGGATTTGCAGCAACTGCAGCCAGAACTAGTGTTGTTGTATCCTCGTCGCCTTGTGCCCTTGGTCGTCTTCGTTCTGCATTAAAATTCCCTGTAGCTTCGAATCTTTGAATAATGTGACGCATTGTTTGACAAGGTGGATGGCGTTCGTTAGGGTATCTGTCTCGATACAACCTAACTGCAGCATGTAGGTTTCTCCTTGCCTCTCCGAAGCAGAAGATCATGTTGACCATTTCCGGAACAGTGTAGCTTGCCATCCTGGAATTGTTCTGTCTTCTGTGTGCTGAAACATGCCTTTTATTTGCTTTTCCGCATGAAAATGAATGAGAGTATGGTAATTTATGTTAATTTTTTGATTTGCATGCTTTACATGGTGGACATATCAACATTCAGTTTTCCTTGTGCAGTGGACTGTTTGTAAGCTACAAACAGTTCATCACGTGATTGTGGGTGATTGGTTGGTCTTGAAAGTTTGCAATTGGAGTTTTTTCTCTCTCCCTTACGGTTTTTGAGATAAATTTTGAATGTGTCCTAATTTGCATATTCGGGATGATGAAAAGTGCACCATGGGATAGGCCACCCACAACTTCCTATTCATTGGAGTCATCAAAATTGACATATCTGTTTCGGTTCAAAAAATAAAAGGGGGGTCAGAATTTTGTATTCACCCTGTATATGAGAGAAGAACTAGACACAAAAACCCTAGAATACAATAAATAATAGTTATTAATTAGAAAATAAAACTAAATAAATAATAATTATTAAATAATAAAAAATAAATAAAATCAGAACAAAAAGCTGACGTTTCGGATAGAAACTATCCTACATCAAAGCAAAAAAGATAATTCTCTAAAAGCAAAGAGAATATTAGAAAATTATCCTGAAATTATGAAAGAAGTCGACAATCGACAATCGACCAGTGAAGTGGAAAGAAAAGACGCGAATGGTCCAGGAGCCTAACTCTCTTTGCACGCTCGCCCAAAATATAAGCCAGATGATGTACACTGAATTGGAAAAGAAGCCTGATGAACCTCTTAAGTCATTCAGAAAGGAAGTCCCTACAAGGCAGGGACGACAGTCGGATTGTAGATTGACAAAATGATCCAGTAGTTGGGGAAGATGGCCTTGCTTATGTCATCGAAACAGACATCCAGGATATGGCGGGGTTCAAAACTTGAGGGAACCCTTAACAACGAGCGAGTGATCCAGAATACCAGAGACCAGAGTAGTTTCCATCTTAGGTAGCATGTTCATCAGAAGTGTCTGGACATAGATACTAATGTGGCACATCCGTAGATCATCGTAGATAGAGTGGTTGTTGGCAACTCTTCTGTCAAGTTGGGCAATGGTCCGGAGAGCAACATTTTGGAAGGCCTAGAGATCCTTCCACCTTGATTTGCAAATAGTAGCCCGAGCAGGCATACCGTGAAGCAAAATGGATCGTATCACTACCTTGTACAACAATAGTTTGTTATCCACTCCAACAGCGCTATTTCGCCCCAGGAGCGCGATCAGGAAACTTCGCCTTCGTGGGCTTGTTGAGCGCATATTGAACTTGGTCGTTCCATTTAAGCTTGGAGTCAATCATAACACCGAGATACTTATAATTTTTTACCCACTCAAGTTTCCTGCCATATAGGAAGAGTGACCTTGGAGGATTTTTGCGTTTGCGAGTGATAAACATGACTTTACACTTTGATATTCAGCTGTAATCGCCACTTAGTGAACCAGCTCTCACACTGATGTAGAGCTTGCTGCAGTCGACTGATGACGTGGTCCGCAAACAAGTATGGATTGCATTTTGCAAACTTGGGAAAGTTATAAATAAAGAAGTTGGACAAGGCTGGGCCGAAGATAGAGCCTTGGGGGACACCAGCTTTTATATCACAGGGGTCAGACAAGGAGTCACCAACCTTGACGCGAAAAGTCCTATTTATCAGAAAAGAGCTAATCAGAGCAATTAGGTCATCCGGGAACTTACAAGAAATCATCTTGAAAATGAGACCATCATGCCAGACTTGATCAAATGCCTTTTGAACATCGAGGAATACGAGACCACCAAACATGGAAAGATTAAGAGGAGCGCTTAGATCAGCAAATAGCATCCATACCTGTAGCTGGCAAGAGTGACCTGACTGAAATATGAAATAAGACGATCGAAAAGTAAAGTGTACATTTGTTCAGGTGGCACAAAAGCAGTGTTTATACGAGTCTCATCCTTCCGGAATAAATTCCACAGGAAATACACTGAAATAGGCAAGAAGCCTGACTAACCCAAAGAGCTAAACATGTGGTGGCCTTACAGTATAACAGAGGGACATCAGGAGTTTAACTAGTTTTGCCATTTATTCCCGGCTTTGTCAAGGATATACAGCAAGAGGCATGCAAGCATTTATATATACAGAACAGTGGTACAAGTTAAGCAATGAGTGTAAATACATGCAAGAACCAATAGGATATACAGCAAGGGGGCCAATGAGTTGAAAAAGGATGTAATGGCCAGTAGAATAAAATAAATACAATTTTTTTTTTGAAAAATACAAAAAAGAAATTGTACAGAGATGGTGCGCGTTTAACGCGGACCGAAAAGAGAACATATCCGGTTGTCCGAAGACAAGATGATTTACATAAAAACAAAAAAATAAAAGGGTAAGAAAATTTACAAAATGCAGAAGAAACATAAAATAAAGAAAAGAAAACGAGAGAAATTCATAGTAGATCAGATAAAGAACTAAGTATTACATACACATTAAAGTCCGTCTGGCAATTGAGAAGCAAGTGGGGAGTGGACCTCTTGGCCTTGAATATTTCGTTCGCTTCGAGGGTGGCATTTTTTTCTGGTTTATTGCAGATGTGCAAGACAGACATAACCTCTTCTTGTGTCTTCAAAGTGTGTCCGGAATCTGCGAGATGGTTGGCATAGTGAGAGACGCGGTCCCGTTTCTTATACGAGTCAAGGTGTTCTTTGAAACGCAATGCAAGATTGCGGGTCGATAATCCCACATAGAACATATCGCAAAACGCACAATTCAGGCGATAAACTCTGGACTGGGAATATTTGTCGGAGGTGATGGAGGTTGGCGGGTTCAGGGTGCGAGCAGCTGGGGTGGGAGTACGAAATGATATTCGGAGGCCGAGGGACGATAAGAAATCGGAAAGCTGGGAGAAATTAGGTCCCAGATATAGTAAGGACGTCCATTTTTTAGTATGGGGCGAATCAGGAGGGGGGGGGGGGAGAGAAGGGTCCGTCTGCGGCGGTGAAGGATGCGGGAGAACGTGGAGGTCGAATATCCATTGGAGTGGGCGAGGTGTCGGATTATGCGGAGTTCTGAAGATTTGGATAGGGGGCAGAGGGGGAGCTTCAGGGCACGGTCGATTAGGAATCTTAGTGAGGCTTGTTTGTGGGTGGGGGGTGTGAAGAGGAATGGTGTATTAAGTTGGAGGATGTAGTCGATTTACGGAAGACAGAAAAGGAGAAGCGGTTAATGTGGGGATTGTTGGTGATGAGGATATCAAGGAAAGGGATGGACCGGATAGTTTCTAATTCAAAAGTGAATTGGATATGTGGAGAAAAGGAGTTAAAGGTGTTAACAATATTAGTGGGGGTAGTGGATCGGGAGTCAAAAAGGATAAGGATGTCATCGACATATCGGAAATATGCGATGACAGAGGAGGGGGGTGACGTGTATTAATTCCAGGTGCTGTAGGAAAACCTCAGACAGAAAACTGCTGAGTGGGAATCCCATTCCTAGCTCTGTGGGTTGGGAATAGTAAGAGTTATTAAAGGAGAAGTAGTTTTGTGAGGAAATAACAGAGAGGATAGCTAGTAGGTCAATAGAATCGGGTTTAGGGAAAGACTTAATATGTAACAGACACTCAAGGATAGAAAGGGTGGGGGTGACGGGGACGTTAGTGTATAAGTTGGTGATGTCAAGGGACATAAAGGAGAGGTGCTCATCAGTGTGGAGGGAAGAAATGGACTCAGTAAGGGTGAGCGTTCTTATCTTTATATTTTAATTTTTATTTTTAAGTGGAGTATAAATAAAATTAATTTAATTTTGAGAGAGGCGACTTCTCGTTCATAAGAAATTTCCTCCCACATTTGTAATTAGTATCGGGTGATTCAGTCAATTTCTGACCATTTCACTCGCATTACGTGCATTAGGGATAAACATATGAAAGATTATGAGCGCCATATCGAATTTCTAAATAGTTGGAGTTTGTATTGCTCCAACGGCACTGCATGAAAATTGTATTGTTGAAAAATGGCGCCCGCTTTATCAACAGAGCAGAAATGCAAGGTTGTCGAATGGTATTTCGAGACAAAATCACCTGTAACCGTGCAAAGAAAGTTCCGGAAGGAGTATAAGTGTCGAGACGCACCAGGCAGGCAAACAATCATGAATTTTGTCAAGAAATTTCGTGCCACTGGATGTGTTAAAGGCAAGAAAAAAGGCGGGAGCGAAGCTCGTGTTCGAATAACGAAATTGTCGAAAACGTTCGCACAAGGTTGGTCGATTCCCCTACCAAGAATCTGTTCCCTGCCTATCCATTGAAGAAGGGCTGTCGTATGCCACGACGTGGCGAATTTTGAGAAAGGATTTACACCTGTTCCCGTATAAGATCCATGTTTATCAGGAGTTAACAGACACTGGAAGACAGACACGACAACAATTTGCGATGGAGTTTGGAGCAGAAATGGAAGCCAATCAGGACATTGTGGACCTCCTGTGGGTGTCAGATGAGGCCTTCTTCCATCTGTCAGGTGACGTTAATAAACACAACGTTCGTTTTTGGGGTTCCCAGCACCCTCATGAGATCCATAAGCCACCTCTTCATCCACGAAAGGTTATGGCTTGGTGCGCGATTTCCAAAAGAGGCATCATTGGTCCGTTCTTTTTTCAGGGCACCGTAACGTCACAGGCTTACCTTAACATGTTGGAAACCTTCTTCATTCTCGAGCTGCGAAGGAGGCGTATACCGCTTCGACATCAATGGTTTCAACAGGATGGGGCTAGGCCTCACACCACTAATGAAGTGCTAGACTTTCTCAATCAGAAATTCGGAAATCATGTCATTTCAAACAGGTTTCCAGATCGATTCGGGGGTGGCTTTCTTTGGCCCCTAAGCCCATATGATTTTTATCTCTGGGGGTTCCTTAAAGACAGTGTGTTCACTACAGCACCAAGAACCCTAGACCAGCTGCGACAAAGCATCGTCGACTGCTGCACCCTGGATAGAGTTATGAACAACTTCACCATTCGTCTGCGAGCAGTTCAAAACGTTCATGGTGGCCACATTGAGCATATCATCATGACTTTTCCACGGGAATAAAAACTCCGAACTGCCTAAAATATCATACTGAAATGCTAAGTTTGTAAACATTAATGGGTCAATAAATCATAGTACTGAAATGATCAGAAATTGACTGAATCACCCTGTATGTACTACCAAACGGAACTTACTTTCGGGACGTTTCTCGTTTTCATGTACTGCTCAAAAGGCATGGTCATACATGGATCTGAAAGGGAGAGAAGATAAGAATGCTTTCCAAAAAATGTATTTTCAGCCTTCTTCGGGTACAGAGATTAGATCATCGCCAAGAGATCCCCTCCATAGCGATGATCTGAGCGCTTATTCTAGCTAGGGAATTTTGCACTATCCCAGCTAAGATAACGACTGTTATAAGATGGCAGTAGCAGCTGCGAGCAACGGCTTAACGCACGGGGGGGATAAAATTGATGTCTACTGGCTGTCGTCCAACCAGTGGCTGGCCGTGCCTGAAGTTGCTTAACTTCACCAATTCGGCGAAACGATCAGGGAGACGAACTGCGAGACAACCAGGACACAGCCACTCCCATTTTCATTCTTACGGAGGAGGAAGATGGTGTCTAAGTTTATGTAAAAGCAGTTTACTAGAATGTCTTTTCCTGGGACCACATAATTTAAGTTATTTTAATAAATATAATGTTGTTCAATCCAAATGAGAGGAAGGATCTCCGGTGCTTACAAGTGAAGCGAAAATATCTGTTTTACTGTAGGATTGTAAGGGAAATCTGATTTTCTTCGTTGTTTATCAATACTAATAGATCAATAGCAGCTTCATTAGCAAATTAATAATTGGCAACGCGAATGCCACCCAATACCAGCAACATAGCACAGAGAAAAAAAGAATCTTTCCAAGAATACAGTCAGTTTTCGGTTTCTTTAATATCGGAATATTGATCGATGTTCATTATCATGTTATTACTTCTTCTTAGCCTTATCTTAATAAGTACTTACATTTGCGGATTCTAAAAATAATTACAAATGAATTGATAAAATTTTTGTATAGAATTATCAAAATCAGAATTCAAAGACTGGTAGGAAACATCGAAATTTGCAGTACTATTTACAAACTTGCAGAAATAGTTTATAAAATTCCCAATAGACACTATACCACATTACTATAGAACACAAAAGGTAAGAAAACCTGGCCGTGATAATTAAATTTCCGAGGGCAATTGTTAAACATTGTTAAATTCCCTTTGCAATAATTGAAATTGGACACGCCCATGTTTGCTTTCGTTGGACAGACTACGAGGATACTTCAATAGAAAAACGTTTAGAGACTGAGAAGCAATTTTTATTCCAAGAATTTAAAAAAATGTTCATGAACATTAAGGCTTAAGTCTCATTGGTGCACTAATCTATAGCTTCCCATCTGATAAAATTCCTGCGGTTGTTGACGGAAACATTGCCTGACAGCAAACTCTACGTAAGCGTCGGAATTGAACCGCCGTCATATTAGGGATTGTCTTAGAGGGCCTAAGACTTCCCAATATATGCGAGCGAGCAGATATTGAATCTTTCGGGCTACAGGAGCGCGGTAGAAGGGTAATGCCGTTTGTAGTTTCCTAGGACATTTAATCTTGATACTGGCACATAAACTTTGTACGAGATAGCGTATCAAATGCTATAGTGATATGGCCGAACTCAAATACTTCTGTTCATCAGTAAGCATTCGCGGAATCTATTAAGCAGCGACTTTGTAATAACCGAGACTGTGAATAATGGAATGAACAGTTTCCACACAGATGCTCAGCATTTCAGAAAGTTCACTTTGGTTAATGCTCTTATTAACTTGCCCTGCGCGGGCCAATTCTCGTAAAAATGTCCATTTGCTGAGGCCCTTCAGCGGCCAAAAATTGAATAACAGCGCGCAGATCATCTTTGGACGGAGTGTCTATCATGAAAGCCATTTTCCAACTTAATTACAACTATTAGAAAGAAGCAAATAGCTTATGTGCCACAAACGTCCTACTAGTACTTAAAAATGCATATAAACAACTGCTTTCCGTTGTCTAGGCGATACTTTCTCGGCTGAGCAGTACAAACGTGTTTCTTTTGAACAATCCTTTTACGTTAGGGTAAACGTTTTAAGTTAGAAGGAATTAGCCGCATATTGCCTTTGTTTTACAGCCTTTGTGACACCGATATCCGGTAGAATATTTAAAAATGATTCCACTATTAGTAGAAACTGTGGAAGAACGCCTTGAAATTCACAGGACTTAGACTTAGTACAGCTGGAGCCAAAAGATCAACACCATACATAAGCACTGATGTTCTTCGAATCTCATCTACAGCACAGGTGTTCGTTCATATGAGGGTTTCATCTTTAAGAGACGTAAAGAGCGTTTTACAACATAAAGCAATTATCTTCTACCAGTAGATGAAAGATGCCTTTTCTTTTATATGAAAAGTCACGAGATAAAGTGTGATTTGAAGGATTCTTAATTTCAATTTGAATGTTATTACATTTTATTTAAATTTGCTAAATTATATATTCTCTTTTAAGAAGAACGAAAATCAGTTTCATCTTCTTTTCGCATTTCTAATTTAGACAGAAGCCTTGACGAAATTGCTAAAATGAAGTTTAACGAGAAACGAGGATTAAATACAACCAGGATTGTATCTGGTTTGTATCTAATAAAGCAGTGTCAAGTGGATTTTGCAGAGTAAAAACAAGAGGGTAGGAACGTAAAAAAAAAATTTATAAATCAATACTTTATTGATCATAATTTAAAGAAATCATAATAGGTGGCGCTGCCACAAAACGATGTAAAAACGTTTCGTTAAATGAAAAGTCAATAATTAAATAAGCAGTGGAAGTAGAATAGTAATGTAAGTAAATAAACAAAAGTCTTAAAGTTCTGCCGGTCGGCCCGAACGAAAATATTGAGACACAATTAAAGCTCAAGTAGCAAAGTCGAGGCGTGTTGAGCAGTTGCTAACCAAGGCTTGCGTCAGTTCCTTATCTGTGGAGTTGGCGGCTAAGAGCAAAAATGTCCGATGAATGACGAGACCGAAGATAGCTCGCTGAAACACCGGGTCTAAGTCGAAAAATAGGGATGCGTGAAATGGCTGAGAAGGCTGTAGTAGCGTACAACGATGGCGTTGTGAAGAGGTCCCAGACGAATGACGAGGCAGAATTTAACTCGCCGAGACGCACTGGAAAACTATTGTAGGAGCTGTATGCCAGAGGATGATGGCATCGCTGCAGTCGGAATAGATGAGACCGTTGAGAAGAAGACCAGACGAATGACGAGGCAGAAGTTAACTCGCCGACACGAACTGGAAAACTATTGTAGATCTGTACGAAGCTTGTAGAAGGCTCCGCTGGACACGTTGAAACACTACCACGAGCGTAGTTATACCTGGAATAAATTCACACTTGCGGCATAAGTCGCTAGGCGAAATTCAACGAACACCGCACTATATATATTTTGAAAGTATAAGGCGCAGAACACAATGGATACACTGTAGCACATTATTAGCACACTACGCTTTTTGAAGCTGAGTAATTAAGACACAATATGGTACCGTTACACGGTTATGGCGCACTGACCTTAAATGCTACCTAGAAAACGCACTGTAACACATTATACTGGTAGCAGTAAAAAAACACTAATCACCTCAACATTGCCCATTCATTACATTATCGAAATGCGTATCATGCACTTTCATATATAAATACCTAGGATATCGTCAACCCAATCCTGCCGAAGCATAAACTATATATGTAGAAACAAACACCACTAAAAACAATGACAAAATGCACAGTCGGGTCGTGGCCTTCCTCTTTTATGAAGAACTGCACTGCCGATGCGTAGTCGGTGGATTCTCCCCTGAAGTTAGACATTACAAAATCAAGCTTTAGTTCAGCAGAGAAGAAAGTACAATATAGGACACTGGTGTCGTAACAATTTGACCAATTGTTATCTCCGAATTACGCCTCTCCCGGCTTTGAAAGACTTGGAGCATAAAACACAACTAGCTCGAAGCAACGGCTCGATCACGTGATGTGAACAGTTCGACAATTCTTAAGAGTTCCAATACCACAATTGACGTGAAGGCAAATAAGTTCGTGTTAGGAGTACGTGGTTAAATTTCAAGGCCTCAGGATAAATCCCCCTGCACCTTTTAGAAAATAGGCTCCGAGGGAAAAGGGATAAATCCCGAGAACCGTATCTCCGACGTTGAGTCCAATGGCGTCGTCAGTAAAAACTTTCTGATATAGCACCAACTGCGACTCTATGACGTTCATATGGAGCACGGTGACATTTATAGTTACTCTCTCGTAAATTAAATGATTAGGTTCATGAACAATTAAAGTCCGCTCGTATCTGGAGAATACGCGGCGAAGAACGCTGGTTTCGCTTTCCTCCGACGGGGACGATCCATTAATTGTCGGCGGTGAACAAGAGGACGGCGAATTTTCCTCGCTCTCTTCTTGGGTGGCGTCGGGGCTTGTCACGCTGCACAGCTCCGTCAAAACCTGGTCAATGGCTCTCGTTAATCGATGCTGCCATTTCGCGTCGTTTAAACCTAGAGTGAACACGGGTCCACAGAGGAATAAGAAACAGAGGGGAAACTCCCTATAGCCGCAAGGGAAACTTTTCTGAGATCACGTGACGAAAGTCAACCAATGAAACTTTCCTTAAAAACACTCCTGGCTTCGCGGCGCTACTGTCGGTTTCGTCATAATTACGTCATTCTCCCGAAAATGGAATGTTAGAGAGGCAAGTCATATAAGACGTCAGATAAATACGTTGCTTAACGTTCTTTTCATAATTTTATTAAAGTTATTAAAAACTTTGAAAACCGGTTCTACGATGCAAGGTGGACTATCACTGGGATGAAAAGATGAAATTATTATTGCATTACCACGATTTATCATTGATGGTCTCTGATCAACACGAGCAATGGCGAGCTAATTTAAGCATGAGTGATCACGTGACGAATCAACAAGACAATTTTTCGTTTCTATAAAACATTTTTTTTTATTTTTGAAATACAAATTTATGTGTTTTAACATTATATAAGAATTAATACATAAACTACATTAT
Source organism: Rhysida immarginata (assembly GCA_023313115.1). Classification (NCBI taxonomy): domain Eukaryota; kingdom Metazoa; phylum Arthropoda; class Chilopoda; order Scolopendromorpha; family Scolopendridae; genus Rhysida; species Rhysida immarginata. Next base: position 417,611 of record JAHWFO010098252.1, on the reverse strand, counting down.
AATTTTATTTATTATTTTCAAAATTGTGTCCTCACTAGCGCCACGAAAGTAGTATTGAAAAATGACGTAGTGATTTTCAATCACGTGGTAGAGTTTCCCATCTGTTTCTCTTCATCTGTGCACGGGTCCTTGTTCGCTTTCTGCGTAGCGAAAGCCGGAGTCCTCTCCCTCGCCGGCTGCTATCACCTGGTCGCTGTCGCGACGTTCTCCGGAAGAAGCCTCCGTCGCTGCCGACTTTACCATCGAATATCGTTCACCTTCTCCTCTACGACGTCGGCTTCGTTTGAACGCTCGCACTTCATGGTCGAATTTTTCCCCAACGTGGAGGCCGTCTTGATTTCTTGACCTTCCGTGTTGCTGCCAAAATTCTCTCTGTCTCCTTTTTTCCTTCCGCGCACGTGTCGCTTTCAGAGTGGCTCTTTGATGATCACGTAACGTCGCCGCGTCATCAGCCTCTTTCGGTTTCGCCGATCGCGCTCTCTGAAGAAATCCACGTGACAAGCAGGATTAGATTTTTTTGTGCCTTTTTGTATCTTTTTTTATCTGTAAATTTTTCCTTTAGTATTAACAAAATTTTTAATGAAAAGGGTTTGGCAATGTTATAGACATTTTGTAGAATCCGTATCTTCGTCGATAATCCACGAATATATTTCGTTATTGAGTAGATGAAAATATGTATCGTTGTTCTCAATTTGCATTTTAAATTATACAGGGTGTAACTAAAGGTGTGTTACAAACTTTGGGGAATGATAGAACTGGTCAAAATAAGCATT
>JAHWFO010098252.1:364324-416438 GCA_023313115.1 Rhysida immarginata | reverse complement strand
TCTATCATTCCCCAAAGTTTGTAACACATCTTTAGTTACACCCTGTATATTTCTGAAATCAAATAAGGCTGCTAAATGTTACAGTGTTTTTAGAATAGAAATAATAATATTTAATTATTATTTGAAGATGGATTTATTTTAAAGATTATTAGTTGTGTGGCTTTGAATATGCAGTGTTATACAAGGCGAATCTATATATATAAAGAAGGATGTTTGTGGGTTTGTATGTTTTTTATACAAATCTACAGTTTTATTCCGATCTTGATGAAATTTCGCATACATGACCTTCAAAGCCGGAGGAAGGTCACTGTCTACTTCAGATTTCGAAAAAATAATAATTATTGATAAAAAATCGATATTCATGGTTATAGCAGGGCATATTAATGAGAAATATCGCATGACCAACAATGCAAGACAAAGTTTTTGCTACAATGGTATCAACACGCAATTCACAAACACTCTGCACGGACCAACAATATATATCTCATGACCAACAATGCAAATAAAAGTTTGTGCAACAATAGGTATCAACAATGGTTTCAACACGCAATTCACCAATAACAATGAGCTCAAAATGATGATGCAATGATAAAGCAATCCTTTCCAAGAATTATAACAATGAACATAAAATGATGATGCAATATGGATAAGTTTCAATTTGTAACAATGCATAGAATTCCTGTTATTCAGGCTTTTCTTAGAAAAGAGAGTTCTTAGTACTTAACAATTTCTTGAAAATCTTTAAAAATGATCAGTAAATGGAGATAATGGAGAGTTAGCAGACTATTGAGAAAGAGTGGAAAGACGACAGAGGAAGCACTCCTTTAGCTCCGTGATGTATTGAGCAAATGGGAAGCAAGTAAATAGAAGAATCCGCGACCGCTAGACTGCACAAAGTGATGAATGGCCAAATTTTGCTTCAACACATCGAGAGAAGAGTGGAAATTGCAACAACACTAAGTATACATCTAAGGTAAGATTACGTGAGTAAGAAATTATTTAGATTAGCAGTGGCATCCTTGGAGAGGTCCAGCCATTGTGAGCCTTTAAAAAGATTTTTTTCGAATTTTCATTAAGAATTTTTACTGTATTAATTCTAAGCATTTTCATGTGTTTATTTTTAAGATATTGCAAAATTTAATTTAAATTTTTGAGATTGTTCTGTTTACATCCAAGTAATTATCCCGGGCAACGCCGGGTACCTTTGCTAGTTAAAAATACAATTAGAATCTTTCCTCACACCAAAACAAGAAAATACTCCATATAAACACATGTCCGAAAATTCTTAGATTTTGAGATATTAATGAAAGCTTATGTTAAACATATGCTATACCTATCTTCAGAAATCCATAACAAAGTTCAAAATGTCCTCCGCGGTCTTCTACGCATGCACTCTTCCGATCATTCACTGTTGCATCCATTTAAATACTCCCAGATGGTGCCGAATGGTTTCGCATACTTCCATGACACACTGATGAAGCGTCCCTGCGTTTTTTTTTGGCCCAATAGATGAAAAAGATATGTGTATACTTAGGTCGGGGGAACATGCAGGCCATCTGATACAGAGGTGCAGCCTGGCGTTCCAATGAATATCCTACATAAAAATCATATCTGCCTACTCACGAAATGGATATCCTACCATGATTAAACGGAACACCTTTCAGTTAACTCACTGCAATACAAATGAAAAATTGAAGACAAACTAACCACAAATGTACACAAATGACAAATGTAAACAACCCTGCATGGCAACAAGCGCCATTTGGTTCGTTAAAAACTTACCTTGATGGATTGTACTTGAAACCGTGTTGTCCGTAAACTTTCATTAACACCTCAAAATCTAAAGATTTTCGGACCCCGTTTCTTGTTTTTGTGTGAGAATCCCGTTCTCAAAGCTTGTAAATGTATTTTGATACACCCTATACAGGGTGTCTCAGAATTCATTGTACAAACTTCTAGGGGAGTTAGTATGGGTGATTCTAAGCAAAAAAATTCATATGAACATGGGTCCGAATTTGAACGATAACTGAGATATGAACAGAAATAAAAATGCCGCCACCAAGATCAACAAGTTAATAACTCAGGTTCTGTAAAGCCTAAATTAAAGACTGAATTAGTTGGAGGTGCTATAGTGAACTTGTGGTGAGGACTATCGTTGAGGAAACAGTGAGCAGCACTAATTACAGTGGCCAACAAAATTTAAGATTTTTCTTGTGACAAAATGAAAGTGGGTGATGTTTGGTAGTATTTTTTCTGCTGATTACGAATATAATTTTTAAATTTCTCTAGCACGCACAGCTTTCTTGTTTTACAATAAAACATTTTTAAATCATTCATTGTTTGGGGCCTGCTAAATTTCCTTGCGGCCCCAAAATATGGATAGTTTAACAAGGCAGACGCTTCTCTTCACACCCATTACTTTTACATAGAAGTCTCATAGTGTATAACTTGGGAGGGTGACGTGATAGAAAATATCTAAAAGCAGATTCGGATTCTACATACAAATTACTACTAAGAACACTATGTGCTGTCTTAGTCACAAAATGTGTGTTGACTAGTGTTATCTAGACCTGCTAGAAAATTACAATCATGGAGCAACATCGGCCAAGCGTGTTTTTACAAGATGACGGCGCACCACCCCAATTGGGCTGTTCATGTTCGGAGGACTCGATTTTTCAGGCAGTTGGATATGATGGTCCGATCTCTTGGCCGCCACATTTATCCACATATCCCATCTCGATTTTTTTCTCTGGGGGTATGTTAAAGATAAGGTCTATAGCAAGAAAGTAAACAATCTGCCGTAACTGCGCCGACGAATCGTCCAAGCTATATCTTCCATCACCCAGGTATACTACCAAGGTGGCGCATTCTTCACCAGTAATTCCCCAAACGGTGGTGAGGAAAGATACTCAGCCTCACTGACCGTCATTATTCATGGCATCCTATATAAGTGAATGCATGTGGATAAAACGTGAAACCATAAAAAAGTATATCTATGTAGGAATTACATAAATTAAAAAAAATCTAGGGTCCGTTAGTTAAGTACCCAAACTACCTCTAAGTAATATTTGATCATGAGATATCTTCTATTTCAGACCAGTCATGCGATATGGCTTTCATTTGTTGAGTTGGTAAATACCTCATTTCTTTAGGGTTTATATTGTTAAATGTAACCGCCATATTGAATAATGATTGAATACCGTAGTACATATCAGGTTGATAGGCAATATCTCCGTAAGGATTGGTCCAATTTTGAATTTTTTTTCAGATTTATGCTTATTATTGAATCTACTATATGCACATATACGTATACGTATACTGTAGATTGCCATATTGAATATCCATAATTATGAATTTTCGATAGTATCCGTGGAATATTGACCAATGATCAACACAAAAGTTGATTTTATGTGTAATATTTAACTGCATTGATTCCATTTTGCTATGACACACCATTTTCGAGATTCAGCATATTTTGGAAATTCTCTTTTTGGCTGATTTCTCTGGGACTATTGGTCCCACAAAAAAATATGGATGTTCGTAATCAGCGATGAAAAACGTGTCCATTCATATATCTTATGTCCCGCACCTTTAAAAAAGTGCGGACAGACGGAAATATAGAATTCTGTTCATTATAATAATATCCTGTTTAGACTAAAATAAAGTTGAAAGTCCAACGATTGTAAATTCAAACAAATAACAAAAAACCGTTTCCAATCCCTTCAGGTCTCTTTTTGCGTGACCACTTACATGTTGTCAGCAATATAGGTCGAACACGGGTGACAAACTATTGGCCACTAAGAGTGAAGGCCAGAAATTCGTTTCAGAAATTTGAATATGTGTTCGTTTCAGAAATTCAAATTTTTTTTTGCTGAAACCGACTTAAAAACTCATGATTCGAAAAGATAAGTTGAAATTTTGAAAAAAAAATTACCGTCTGTACGTATGTACGTATGAGTCATTCCACATCAAATGGAACAAAATCGGGTGATAATTGACCTTAGGGTCTCCGATTTTTCTCAAACCTTATCAGTGTATTCTAGTGGATAAATATAAGGCATGCATAGTTTCGTTTGCCAGAAAAAAATATATTTTAGTTATAATTAATTTTCAAAATTACCTAAATTTCGCGCATGTCATCACATAAAACGAAGCAAATCTCCAAGGCATATCTTTTTATTTAAATTTACCTTATGGACTTCAAAATAAAATATGAGGGGGGAAATGCACTTCAATTTTATAAAATCATATATTAACCTGAAAAAGATGCTCTAAAATTATTTAAAAAAATAAAGTTTAATTCCCTCATATCCATTGCAAAACACTACGAAATTACAAGATGGAATTCCAAATAGTTCAATCAGTATTAAATTATTTATCAGGTCAGGTGCGCTGTTTTGATGTGTGAGCAGGAGCCGGAATATAAGAATGGCTCAGGCGACGTCCTTGAAGCGACGATCACGTCAGGAGCAGTTAACATTTTTAATTAAATTACATCATTTCATTTATTTTCTATACTTTTAAAAGGAATTCTACTTTGAAATATGGGTGGCCATTAGAACAAATATCAAGCAATATGCTAGTATTTTTTAACTTAAAATTTTCAAAATGAAAGTTTAAATCATGTTAAATAAATTTTTATTTAATTTCAATTATATCTGAAAATTAATAGATTAAAAGCCCACATTTTAAGCTTTAAAATGAGCTTTGAATTAAACCTGTACGACATACAGTTTCAGAGAAATATGCGTTTTATAGAACACTTTAAACGGCCAATTTCCGTAAATTTGACCTTGAATATTTTTGTAAGAAATTATGTTAGACAAAAATTAACACCGTAGGGTTAATTACTTTGCTGTAGGGAATGTATAAAAAATGTTTGAACCTTTTATAAAAATGTAGTATTTTTGAGTGTATGTGACCAATTTTGTGCAGTTAACTCCTCTGAAACGGCAAATAGCAGAACCAAATAAAAAATATTCTTACTTAGAGGGTATGTAAATTGTGACTTAGCCACTTTTATGTTTTATGTCAATTGTATAAATTAGCCACTTTTTATAACATCCACGGCCCTCCCCTTCAGTGGCTCTCTGATCTCCTATCAGACAGACAATACTATCTTACGTGCTCTGGTTTTTCCTCTGAGTTAATCGTTAGGAATCGGGGAGTCCCTCAAGGTTCTATACTCTCTCCGCTTTTGTTAAATCTGTTCATAAATGACCTTCCAAACGCACTCTCCGATACTTTTTCCATCCTCGATGCAGATGATGCAACTTTTTTGTTTTCCAGCCCTAATTTAAACCAGCTTCTTTTATATGTTAACACCACTCTTAATACTTTAAAGCTATGGAACAACTTCAATTCTTTATCTGTTAATACGGAGAAAACCAATGCCATGTTTTTTTTACCAACACAATAAACGTAATATTCCCGCTTTACCACCAATCCTATACGACAACAATATCATCACTACGGTGAAATCGTTCAAATACTTTGGGACTGTTAATAACTCACAACCTCAATTGGAATTTGCATACTAAAGCGTTAGCCACGAAACTGAATAAGAGACTAGGGCTGATCTCCAGACTACACTATTTGCCTAGTAATATGCTCATATTGCTTTATTTTACTTTGATACACTCTACTTTATGCTACGGTATAATTTTCTGGGGATCAAACTCCTCTTATAACCTTACAAGACTTTTAAAACTTCAAAAACGATTTTTGAGGGTACTGACTAAAACACCGAAAACCGTTTCTATTTCATACTTATTTCCATCCTTTCATATTTTTACAATTTATCAGATTTATCGGTTAAAACTAGCTACATTTATTTATAAAATGTTAAATGGGACTCTAAAGGTATCCCCTGTTCTTGTAATCAGAACTAATCGTGATAACCTTCCCTTTGAAAAGCTCGAGTATCGTCATAGGAGCGTATCTTGTAGTGGCTTTAAGGACTGGTCGCAATTACCATTAGAAATTCGTTCACACCAACTTATTGTGTTTTCAGAAGGCTGTTAAAGCAATTTATTTTATTGCAATACTAGTTGCTAAATAATAATATTGGTAAATATTATAGCACCCCTACATATATTTATTTTTATTATAATACTAACTTTGGTCAACATAGTAGTTAAGTTATGTTATCAACTACTGTTTATTAATGCTATTATCATTATAAATACGTACAACCAAAACAGCATGAAAAATTTAAATTCATTAATATTATCAATTTGGTAATAGTTTTTATGTTTTATGTTTAAAAGTTTGCAACTTGGGTCTTTTTTTGACTTTTAGTTGTATGGAGTACGATGTTCCCAAAACTAAGTGGCAGAGAAAAATATGTATTTGTTAACCAATTGTGTTACTATTATACATTTGGTTTTTATGCTTGTCTCACCATCTTTTTGTCTTTTGTTTTTTTGTTTTTATTTGCAATAATTGTTATCACTACTAACCCCGATTTTTTTTTCTTTCTTGTATACATTTACATATGTACATTAATTTGTCAAATGTAGGGCCCACTGGGACTTAACTCGTCGGTCTATGACCATACCAATCCCAGTAGGGCACATCTTTTATAATTGTATTTAACTAACTAACAAATTAAATTAAATAAATAAATAAATAAATTGGATATGCCTTTTTAGGGATATTAATTTTTTTCTAAAAATTAGAAAATTTATATAGCATTCAAAGCAGCGAACCAAATTCAATAAACTTGACATGTACGGACTCCTCTCAATAAGGTGAATTTTTTTGTGAATGACTTGTTTGGCTGTGATGAGCCGTTTTGGAGTTATTAACTACCCACGCTCCCAGACCCTCCCCCCCCGCCGCCGACAATTTTTTTTTAATTAATTCATATTCAAAGGGGTCCTCAAAATGTGCATTGGCGTATTTTTTATGGAAATGGGCTAAACCTTTTTAGAGAAATTAAGTTTTTTTATATAAAAATGAAGAAATGGCAGAAGCATTCATTTCATCGCCCCAAAACCATAAATACGACATGAACAGTTTCCTCTTATTGAAAAAAAAAATGTTTTTGAATCTGTATCAACATCTCGTGGTAGGTGCGAATGTACCATTCCGCCATTCCAATTTATTAAAAAAAAAAAGATTTTATATTCATTTTAGAGTTTCAATATTTTTGTTATGACTTATTCTAATTTTTAATCATAAATTGTCCTTTTTATATTACAAATATTTTGATACGATTTTAAATTAAACAATCGCTAAATTATTTACTTATAATTTTTAATCATTACTGTTGAGGGTTTATATTGTAATACTTTTTTGAAAGTCTAGTATTTTTGAGACAAGTAGGCTTGGAATCGTTCTTTTTTAAAAAACATTTCTTTTTAAATTATTTTTGATATTAGTATTTTCATTTTCTAACATTAAGTTATTTTGATTAATAGTAAATCTTTAAAAATATGTCTAAATATAATGTCAGTATTTTTAAAAGACAGTATCGACTTTATAAATAGCTTTTCAAAGATAATAACAACTGTCAAATAAGTCATTTATAAAAAAAAATCGCGAGATTTCATTGTTTCTATCAATGAACGACTTAAATAAGTTTTACCCATAAGCCTACGTAACAATTGGTGCATGTAAGATTAATGTTTATCCACCTGCAAAGAAACAAGTGTACATTTTAAGTGTAAATATTCTTTTTTTTTTTGGATGCTCTTGTTCCTATATTTAGAAAGACAAACGAGGCAAGCTTTGTAAGAAAAGAAGAAAAAAACAAGCAAGACATCATTCAAGGAGAGAAAATAAAGAAAAGTTGCATTGAAATGGAACATCTAAGGAGGGAAGAAGGCGGAGATGATGAGTTTGAAAAAGAACTTTCATTGAGTAAAAATAGTATCGAGTCGTGCTAAGAAGCTCAGTTTTATTCTATTTAAAGAACCCAGGAAAGATAAAACGTAGTCTTGTTTATGCGAGAACAAAAATCGTTCATGTATTCTTTGAAAATCGTAGAAAGGAAATAAAATGAATTTTAGCTTCTTCCCTCGCTAATGCGCCCTCTTTGGCTGCTGGAATCGATGTTGGATAGGGTGAAAGTACGTTGTTGATTGAATTCTGTATTGCAACGATTTCCTCTGGGGTTTTCGTTTTCTTTGTCTGTCTTTGTTAAAGCGCTTAAATATCGCCTTCTGATAATAACGAATGTAGTGTTTTCTTGAAACTGAGAATCCCTATTTTAACTAAAGCACTTCCCACTTTAATAGAGATTAATAGTATAAAAGAAGCTCCAGATGTTATTTTTTTGGTAAGTTGATGTCGAAAAATCCCGCAGTAGATCATATGTCAGCAGCACCTGTTCGTCTGTCTTTCGTCTCTCCCTTCTAAATTTTCTCTAGAAGACGTTTACACAGTCAACTTTGATGCCGATTTCGGTTGCGGTTACATATTGTGCTCACAATTTCTTTAGTCACGGCGTAAGATTCTTCGCCTTAACTGCTGTTGTTGTTGTTTTTTATTTAATGGTGTTTTTTTTTAAATGTAGCTCCTCCGTGATCCTTCCCTTCACCGTCCCTCCGATCTTTCATTCACTTGACCTCATTCCCCCGAGATTCACTTCAAATAGAGCTTTGTTTTAGGATCGCTGTTATTTGCATCCGAGAATTCGTTGTCATGGTGAATCCACTAGAGCTCTTTGGCGCCATTTCAACTATTCGCTTGTTGGCTCTTCCTTTTTCTCTGCTTCCCCACCATCATTTCCCTTCCCACGAGCATTTTTTATTGAACCTGATCCTCTAGCCCGTTTAAATTATCATTTTCTCTCTACAAGTGGAAGCAAAAGACTATCATGCTACTGCCTTTTAAAAGTTTTCATTTACCCTCTATCCACATTGATGTTCTTCGAGGGCTTTCTTTTTCGTTTTTTTTTTAATTTTATTTTTTGCCATCTAAAGACAGACGACTAATTCAAATTCAAATAAAGATGTTGAACTTTAACTTTACCCTAGCATATGAAACTTATCCGTTTTACATTTTTTGCGTACGTTTTTTCATATATATTTGTTAGCTTTGAGGCTCGGTTAAGATGAAATAAGAGATGGCACTTGATTTTGTAAATGGTGTGGAAGTTAAGCCAGATCATTTTTATTTATGGATAAAGTCACAACCGAGGATGTTGCAACGATGCAAAGGAAGCTTAATAAATTACAACAGTGACTAGGGAAAAAAATTACAAACGAGGAACACATGTACATATAAAATTTCAAAAGATCCAATTTCTCGACATATTTATTGAATCGCATTTTGCTATAGGCCTTGATGTAACTGATTCTAACTAACATGAAAATTATTCATAATTCTAACAACAAGATTAAACAGGTATAAAAAAAACCGACTTTAATGAAACTTTCACTATCGCCTAGCTATATCAGTCATATCTTGAAAAACTACTGAACCCATTTTGATGAAACTTGGATTTATCCCTAAGTTGAAAGATACTTAATCCAATAAAAAAGAATTATTGCAATTCGATTTATACGTGGGTTGGTTCAAAAGTCATGGCAACTATTTTTTTTCTTGAAGATTCCAGTCCGGTTGGAAAATGTGACAAATACAGTCGAAAGGACAAGGTTTAACTACATGTGTGGACAATGAATAGCACTGAAATATCGTAACACACTAATTTATTACGGTAGTATACAGGGCAATATGGCCTTCACGGTGCAAAAGAATGACAACACAGTACACATAAATTTGACATGATAAACCTGGGCCTAAAGACCCTCAAAGTAGTCCCCTGCTACTTTCACCACACGCTGCTCATCACTGTCGTCCAGCTACTGTCGTCCCGAACGTTGCTCATCACTGGTTGACACACGTCCTTGCTGAAACTTTCCTACCCGCCGTGCGGTATGGTAGGGCATTATTCCCAAGGGCTTCCACTAATTTACTGTGAAATTCCATCGCATTTCTCCCTCGGAGAACGGCTATTTTGATGTAAGCACGCTGCTCAACACGGGTTACTTCCATCTCGCACCACACTCACCAACTGACTGATTTCACAGCCCTCGCTGCGCTACTACCAGCTATCACAGAGCCATCTGTTGTTCTGCATACACACTATGCCTGCAGAACTTCCACACGACACATATACGTTTGTGATCCGTTCACATATCTACAAGAAAAAAATAGTTGCCATGACTTATGCCCCAACCCTCGTAGTTTCTGAGAAATACGTGGACAAACATACATACATACCTACATACATACATACATACATACATGCATACATACACAAACTTATGAAATTTGGCATACTTGTTTAGAACCCCACATAGACTAACATATATGAATATTGTGCAATTCCAACAATATTACATACATACGCATCCAATTGATAACCTCCTTTTTTGAAGTTGGTTAAAAAAGCTATACCCCCTAAAGCTTTTATAAATTCTATTTTTAACATTATGGTGCATTACATATTCCTGCAGTATTTATGTTTATTATATATAAATGGAAATGACATCAACCAATAATGTAGCTTAGAATGATTAGGTTGTGTAAACTTATGCAAAAGGACCGTTACAAAGCCCATTTGAATTTACGGACAGAAAATGGAACCCTCCATAAGTTCAAACGCCCTTTTTTAAACTTATTTTGTCCAGGTCCCCATACGGGAATAGTGGTTAGACAGAAAATTATTAATTCGTTTCTGGTATAAGCTTTTAAGTATGTGGGTGTAGATCTCAAAGTTCCTTATCAACTAGGTTATTGAGGTGAGGTAGACTACTAATTGGAATAAAATACATGTAATTCCTTTATTACAAATAAGACAATGATTACAAGAAATCAGCAATTTTTTCGACGAACAATAATTCGGAGAGAATATCTTTGTTACATCAAAACTGCGACATGTTTAAAAATTAAAGCGTCTCCTAACTCTTTGATGAAGTCACACCCCAGGATAAATCAAATAAGTTCACTATTGTTATTACCTATATTATATATTAAAGTACAATTGTTGCGTTTTTTTAATTAACAAAACATTCATATTATTCTTATTCGACGCTATTTAGAACGATCACAAACAAAACCTTCGAAAACGTCTGAAGAGTTCGATTTTTACATCCGAAGACTACCGCTCTAACAGGTTAAGGACCAATGGGGGGCTAAAACTAAACTTTCTATAAATAACTGAGAAGGGCTACTCTTTGTATCGACCAGGCTTTATATGGAGGGTTCAGAGTTAAAGTGAACCAAATCCATATTTTGCCCATTTTGCACTAGCACTTCCATAGTAGAGTAGAAATGTTATATTTTCGGTATAATGGTGAATCAAGTCCATAGTTCAATTTTTAACCAAAAGATAGCAACAAGAACAATTAGAAGTCAATGTTAATTAATGGCAACTAATCACCTTTGAGATCTGTTTTCTTAGAAATGAATCTCATGGATTTGGTTCACTTTAACTCTGAATCCTCCATATAACCAACACAGAGCTTTGCAATACTTTTTCTGCGTCGATTCCTTGGGTAGTCTTCTGTTTTCGCTAAAGGACACCTCAATTTAGGCCCGTAAGTTTGAAGAACGGCGATTTTCTTTTTTCTTTTCCGTGTTATGTTACCGCTGAAGGATGTACAACAAAATCGAATAATATAAAAAACATAGAAATGACATTAAACTTCATATAACTTAAGAATTTCGGCATACTACCCTCGTTCGAAATGATCGAAATGAGCCGTCTACTCGGTTCCTCGGCCATCTTCGAACGTTAAGTTTAGCCTTCAGACGAATTCCCCGAGATTGCGCGAATTCTCCTTCGTTTCTTCATTGCTTTTAACGTCTGCTACTGATTTGAAACAAACATCTACTTCTTTAATCATCCCACTTATTCATCTTGCCTGATTTAGGGAGAAAAGAAGAAAACTTTCTTCCGAAGTTGTGAACCATAGTACTATAGTCTTTTTCATTTTAACCTGACATTGTTGATTCATTTGCGGTGTGCAAACAGGTTCATGTAGTGCCATTTTCGATTTGGTTTGAAGATCACATAACACAAGTAACTAATCAACGGGAGCATTCCTTTTATTCTCGCTCCGCAATAAAAGGAGAAGGTTATCGTGTGATAACTGCTGCTGCCATCTTGTAAGCTACATTTTAGAGGCAGCTACTGCGCGCATGAATACGCTCTGGGAATTCATGTAGGTTGGTCATCCTCGTTTTTGCGTAAAACAAACAATTGTGTCAAGTTAATTGGACTAAGCGTATAATTCGCAATCATTCTATAGTTTTTCTTTTCTTCGCTTATCACCACAAGAAGAACAATAATGAACTCTTGGAATTTAAACATCAAGTAGTCATTGTCAAACGTACGTTGCACAACAAACGAAGATAACTCGGGGAAGGCAACCAACAATCCTAATGTTAGTTTTCTGCCCCTTATAGTTTTCAAATCGATAAAAGTGGCATGTTTAAAACATTTAAAGCAGCGAGGCATTAAGCATAGATACAGAGAACTAACCTGACATTTAAAACATTATAGAGAAAATTTTATAAATATGAAAACTGAATAGAGAATTTCTAAATAATTAAAAAAATTCTTCTAAAGGTAAAAAAATTTAATAGAATAAAATAAAATTAAAAAAACATTTAGCTATTTATAACATTAGCTTAACAACAATTTTCTCTTGATAACAATACACCTTTTATATCATTGAAAAGGTTACTAAGGTTCCATTAAGACATCATTAGAACGTGTAACCCTGAGCCAATTACTCGTTATGTTCTTTCATGACAGTTGTTTAATTGGCGAAAATTAGTATAAAAAAATCTTTCATATGCTTCGAGAAAATAGAGTTACAGACAGACAGATTACCCCAGTAATAATATAAAACACTTATCAATAAAAGTCATTCATAAATTTTTAAAAGTGGAATCATGAAATAGCTTGATCTGAAGAGACTGATCTGTGATTTGAGTTTAGAAATAGAATCACAGATATCACTCACTATTCACATCGAGGGATTTTTACCTGTTCATTTTACAAGTGATCGAGATCTTGAATTGCATTCACTGCACGGGTTCAAAGCGCAAGAAGGTATTTCCAGTGTAAGGTACTTTTTACTGTTATGAAATTAAAGTATGCATTTAGCAGGCCTTATTGCGATTCTGAATTCCATACTACCTTATGCTCATGTTTCACTTGGCTTAAATATGAGGGAAAATTATATTTTATTTTCCTGGTCATGATCATATAATTACTTTTTTAATATTTGTCATTTATATTAATTTGCATTGACATACTGTCTTCCTTTCGCGATAGATAACGATAACTCTGTAGAACCTTTGTAAATAGTTCTACCAATGATGGTTAATTGTTTATTTTTTTATTACCGGTTGCAAAATACTCATTAAAATGTAATGATAAAGCTTTCATATGTTTTTCCAAATAGAAATTTATTTAATGTGCAGGCACCTATGTTTTAACATAAATTATTCAGTTCAGCATGCTAAATATATTTCAAACATCAGAAAACTTTCTAATTAATTGGCGCCTAGAAAAGAAAAAGGTGATCGAATCCTCGTTTAATTTACTTAAGAACTCGGTTTTATGCATCCACCGTTGTTTCTAAATGAAGACCGTTTATTGATTTAACAGCGAATTGGCCCGAGGTTGAGCTTCTAAAGCCGACCAATCCATTTATGTCGTCCTTAAGAAGCTTTAATTTGAATTTATTGACGTAAACGTCTTCGTTAGCGATAAATGTCTTTCATATTGGCCAGTCATGATGCTGATTTGGATATTTAACATTCATGCTGATAGATCAGCGCTCCTGCCGTACTTAAGCCTGATAAGCAATAACATAACAAATCGGACATTTATTAGTGAGTATTGCTTGCCTTCCCTTCAGAAGTGTTGTATTCCTTAAATTTATTTATTTATTTATTGTAAGCAACAGGTTTAGAAATGGCAATGACAGCTTACAGAACACAAACCAAGACCAAGAAACAAAAAGTTTTACAATAAAAGCATCAGTAATATAATCTATATATATAAAAGAAGAAACTGACTGAGTGAGTGATCAACGCACAGCCCAAACCATAAGACCTAGAAACTTGATATTTTGTACAGAGATTCTTTTAAAAATGTAAGTGAGCACTAAGAAGGGTTTTTTCGAAATTCGGACCCCCTGCCCCACCAGGGGGGGGGGGGGGGGGGGAGAAAGAAGTTGCAAGTTCGGTCGCCTGGCTCCGCCCCCAATGTACGCAGATCTTTGAAATTTTGCAGGAAGGTTTCTAGCTACCGTGCCAAAAAAAGTAGTTCCCCCGATTTTCGATATTTGAACTTTAAGGATGCGAAAACTAAAAAATATCGATTTTCGGGGGTGTTTCACATAAGTTTCTGATATTTTGATGGATCATCGCGGGGAATAAAGATAAACCAACGAAAGACGGAGGGACGCTTCTCGGGGACATTTCCAAAATAAAACAGTTTCTGGGTTTTTCGATTTTCGCTTTGTGAGGGGGGCCAGGGAGGCCCAAATATTGGCCTCCCATTTTGTGTTCTTGCCGCCTAACTCCAATGCGGAAATGCAGAGAGCTTCAAAATTGCGCACGAGGATGTAAAAGACTTACATAAATATAAAAAGGGAGCATTCATTGGTTTTTGAAAATTGATTTTAAAGAGGGCAAAAACAAAAAAAAAATCCCAAAATAGGTCTAATTTTGACGTTCGCATCCGATCAACCCCACTCTCTGGCAAATTTACGTACGACTTAGATATTTGAACCAATAATAGTTTACATAATTTGCAAAAAACTAATTTCTGCTTTTTTTCATATTTTACCCTTTTGCCCCCCTAAGGCCCTCCGTCAAAATATGCGATTTCTCGCAGTTTTCCAGTATTTTGCGAGTAAAAACAGGTCTAGATTAATGAAATTTGGCACGGTGATGGCAATTCACGAGATTAACTCTCTGCTTTGTTTATTTTTTGATTATCTGGATCCAATTTTCCGGTATTTTATATTTTTCCGGATTTTTACCAGATTTTTTTTTTCTTTTTTTTTGGTTTTCATAAATTAACATATCAAATTCGCATGTTGAAAGCTTAGTTTTTACATTGGTCATAAAATATAGATTTTGTTCTTTAATTTAAAATTTATTTCAAGTATCTAGGACTATTTTTCGGTTTATTATGAACTAGCTGATATACCCGGCATTACTCGGGCTATATGAAATTTTGATGAAATTTTGCAATTTCTGAATGTGAATATACAGAAAAAATGAACATTATTCTCCACCTTTTTCCTCCGGCATTGCGTCAAACTCACTCAGGTATAGACAACATTCCAAAACGAGCGAAGTCGAGTAAAACTGCTAAAAGGGTCGGTAGTTGGAGAGGCCATCCATTGGGAGCATTTTAAAAGAATTCTTTTCGATTCTTCAATATGAATTTTTACTATATTAATTCAAGCTTTTTTCATTTGTTCATTTTTTTCTGTATATTCACATTCAGATATTGAAAACTTTCATCAAAAAAGAGCCTCAGCAAGGCCGGGTATATCAGCTAGTATGTTCATATATTATAAACATATCAATTAGAAAAGTTAATATCAATTAAATTTGAGAATATATTGCCTAATTTACATAATCGATTGGAAGGAACCTTGTTTGTAACACATTTCTTATTCAGTGGTAAATAAAATATACTAGTGTTTCTTGAGTTTGATTTGGGAATGCGTAGTTTTATGAAATTGAGAAATCTAACAGAACAGGTTATACTGGGTGATTCAGTCAATTTCTGACCATTTCAATACTATGATTTATTGACCCATTAATATTTACAAACTTAGCATTTCAGTGTGATATTTTAGGCAGTTCGGAGTTTTTATTCCCGTGGAAAAGTCTTGATGATATGCTCAATGTGGCCACCACGAACGTTTTGAACTGCTCGCAGCCGAATGGTGAAGTTGTTCATAACTCTATCCAGGATTTCTGCATCCACAAGGATGCAGCAGTCGACGATGCTTTGTCGCAGCTGGTCTAGGGTTCTTGGTGCTGTAGTGAACACACTGTCTTTAAGGAACCCCCAGAGATAAAAATCACATGGGTTTAGGTCAGGACTCGTAGGAAGCCAAAGAAAGCCACCCCCGAATCGATCTGGAAACCTGTTTGAAATGACACGATTTCCGAATTTCTGATTGAGAAAGTCTAAAGCACTTCATTAGTGGTGTGAGGCCTAGCCCCATCCTGTTGAAACCATTGATGTCGAAGCGGTATACGCCTCCTTCGCAGCTCGGGGATGAAGAAGGTTTCCAACATGTTAAGGTAAGCCTGTGACCTTTACGGTGCCCTCAAAAAAGAACGGACCAATGATGCCTCTTTTGGAAATCGCGCACCAAGCCATAACCTTTCGTGGATGAAGAAGTGACTTATGGATCTCATGAGGGTGCTGGGAACCCCAAAAACGAACGTTGTGTTTATTAACGTCACCTTACAGATGGAAGAAGGCCTCATCTGACACTCACAGGTTGTCCACAATATCCTGATTGGCTTCCATTTCTGCTCCAAACTCCATCGCAAATTGTTGTCGCTTCTGTCTTCCAGTGTCTGTTAACTCCTGATAAACATGGATCTTATACGGGAACAGGTGTAAATCCTTTCTCAAAATTCGCCACGTCGTGGTATACGACAGCCCTTCTTCAATGGATAGGCGGCGAACAGATTTTTTGGTAGGGGAATCGACCAACCTTTGCGAACATTTTCGACAACTTCGGCCGTTCGAACACGAGCTTCGCTCCCGCCTTTTTTCTTGCCTTTAACACATCCAGTGGCACGAAATTGCTTGACAAAATCATGATTGCTTGCCTGCCTGGTGCGTCTCGACACTTATACTCCTTCCGGAACTTTCTTTGCACGGTTACAGGTGATTTTGTCTCGAAATACCATTCGACAAACTTGCATTTCTGCTCTGTTGATAAAGCGGGCGCCTTTTTTCAACAATACGATTTTCATGCAGCGCCGTTGCAACAATACAAACTCCAACTATTTAGAAATTCGATATGGCACTCATATTCTTTCAATTGTTTATCCGAGTGAAATGGTCAGAAATTGACTGAATCACCCTGTATGATTATACAGGGTGTCCGGAAGTAAATGGTAAATATTCATACCCGTGAGAGAATATGTATAAAGAAGCATTTTTATTCCTATGAACATGGTGTCGCAAGCCAACCCCCACAGAGATACAGGGGGATTAAAGTATATTGCGCTCCTGATTGTTGGCTTCCCGCGAGCGACTAGGCAATGTGGTGCAGCCCACATTGGAGCCTACAGACCTCAGTACTCACGGGCTCTTAATAACTGCATCAACGATCCCATTTGTGAGGGTTCAGGTAGTAAGCTTATTTGTGAAATGGTCCTGATTGTGTAAGTGTATGCAAATCAATACGTGTGCCACGACATCCAGTGACATTTAAGGTATTAAAGGTTTGTGGAGTGACCTGGCAGGGGCAGCTGTTCGAGCATACATTGGCATCTCTTGAACAGATGTGGGCTGCACCACATTGCATAGTCGCTCGCGGGACGCCAACAATCAGGCAGCGCAATATACTTTAATTCCCCTCTATCTCTGTCGGGGTTGGCTTGTGACACCATGTTCATAGGAATAAAAATGCTTCTTTATACATGTTCTCTCACGTGTATGAATATTTACCATTTATTTCCGGACACCCTGTATAATTTGAATAAGCAGCAGGCGTCGAGATAATTACCTTAATTAAGTAGCATTTCACACGAAAGTGATCTGAGATAAGAATTAATAGCATATAAATTTTCATTAAAGAAGTTATGGTTTGATAAGTGAAGAAGGGAGCGTAGTAAATCAGTTTGAACTTTCTCTAGACGCCGCTGTAGTTCATTTAGTTCGTTTTACTTCTCTTATATCTTCATTTTTTGTCCAGGATGCATTGTATTAATGAATCTGATTTTCTTTCACCCAGTGTAATTGGTCTCTTTCAACTTTTAAAACGCGTCCACAGTATAGTGCTGAGTAAGTTTCCCCGCGTGCAACACCGGATTGAACAGTCCTGGGCTTTCGTACAATTTGTAGGAGTAGAAGGGTAACATGCTGACTTTCGTCCCGTCAGTGCTTCTGAATTTCATCTTCCAGCCTTCTCCATGAGGAAACAGCAATGGATAAGTCATTGGATCACAGTTCGGACTCAACATTGACATGTGTTATCAGTTGTTTCCCATGTTTGGATAGATGCATAAATCTCGCTCAAATGGTGGTTGGTTCTCCATCGTCGGCTTCAAACACGGCTGCTATCTCATTGACAGTTGGCAAATTTTATCTTCTGGGATCGTGCTTTATTATCCATATTTGAACGTTTCCTATAAAGCGGCCACTGACATCCTTCATCATCTTGTGCAAAAGGGTTGATTTTTCTGATGTTCCTGTGAAATTTATGTTTTGAGGATCAGAACCGTATACGTTGAAAGTGCGAAGGCAACAGAAACTCATACACCGGTATAGCCACTTCTGTGGGGTTATAAACAAAAAAGAATTCGTATAACCACAAAAGCATTGATAGATATGACCATTAATTTTTAGGCCACAAGTTCTTGCATTTGTCATTGTTACGTGTAGCAATGACAACTGATTAGGTTTGTTCAACACAACCTAGACAGAAGGCCTGCGCATAGAAACGTCATACATTGACACATCATCATCAAGCGGCTAAATTTAGGGCTTATTATTGGTAGAAATACGATTAACAATAACCGCTTTAGTATAACGTTTCTGTGAGCAGGCCTTCTGTCTAGGTGGTGTTGGTTTGTTACCTTGTTGCGATAGGCAACTGAGTTCTTGTTGTTTGTTGTTTTTTATGCAATAAAGTCAGAGCTGCTTAAGTTCTACCACTCTTGCATATTTTTGCACTATATATCGCACACCTTTCGCAATTTTATCTCTTATCTCGTCGCAATTTCTCGCATATTTTCGCACTTAAACTCGCATATTTTCACAAATAATCGCCCATATCTTACCAATTTATATCACATATACTAGTCTTTGAGCTCAACGAAATTAGTCAACGTTGAGCAAGAGTTCCAATAATTAGATTAGGCTTACTAATCAGCAATTACATTAGGCTTACTTTATTCTTACTCACAGAACAAAAATGCTGTGTAGTGTATTCTACATTTGAGCATCATTTCATTTACCTTAGAAATGTATGTCAATTTTAATTTACAAATAGATACATGCTAATTAACTTATAAAATTTCACGGAATACAGTTATATAACTATTAAGATCATTGGAGTATACAGAGTATCCCGAATTAATGTATACACTCTTTGAAATATTATAACTCAGCAACGAACTGAGATAGAAATATAAGTTTTGTTGTATTTTATTACTTAAACTTACTTAAGCCCGCACATGTTCAAAAGGGTTCACCTTCTGCCACAGCACACTTCCAATACCGACGTCGAACAGACCGACATACCGAATGGATTGTAGCTAATGGAATTTCATTGATGGCGTACTACACCCTGTCCAAAGAATTAT
The DNA here is from genome assembly GCA_023313115.1 of Rhysida immarginata. Classification (NCBI taxonomy): domain Eukaryota; kingdom Metazoa; phylum Arthropoda; class Chilopoda; order Scolopendromorpha; family Scolopendridae; genus Rhysida; species Rhysida immarginata. The sequence goes on along the minus strand of JAHWFO010098252.1, from coordinate 396,887 downwards.
AAGCATTTGTGAATCATACATAAACTTGTTTTAATCTGTTTTTATAAAAAATAGTTTGGGGGAAGCCGTGGCCTAGTGGGCGCGGCCAGTCGCTGTATAGGTGACCATCAGTGGCATACAATCCTTACCGTAAAGGAGGGCACGTAAAGCCGTCGGTCCTGGCTGCTGCTACCATCTTACAGATGGAAAAACTCTTATTTCATTTTCTGACAAGAAAAGTAAAATTCGCGACTGGAATGTCGTGACTGAGCAAGTGAAAACTAGAAGAAGCTTATGCGGTCTGACAAATGACGGTGCGCGTTATTTTGTGCCGACAGTAGGCAATGGTTAGGTGTATGTTGATTGGATAAAAATATTTGATTTCGTCCTTTATCAGTCATCGTATTTTATCATTGTACCTAGACTTATTACTCATTCGTTGTGTTTTATCCAATCAAATTACTCCATTGTACCAAATTTCTATATATATAGGCGAGAAGTCTCTAGTGTATATCCTTAAGGCTGGAAATAAATGGCGAAACTAGTCGGAAACTCTGTACTCTTTATTGTGAAGTCTCTACCAGTTTCATTGGAGAGAAAAAAAAAATAAACAACGCGACGTCTGATACTGAAAGAGTTTTAAAAGACTAGTATAAAAATGATGGTATGAAACTGAATGACCAAATAACACATACCCCGAAAGTGTTTGCTGATAAGACAGACTAATACAATATACAAAAAAATCATATAAAAATTATTTTAATACTAATTTGACTTTTTGAGAACGAATATATACATTAATCAAGCATCTGAGCCATACCGACATTTTTATGAAAAAAATTCATAATATTTAACAAAAAGATTGATAGTCATCGTCTTTATCAATATAATTATTTCTAAATTAGAATTTCGTATCTAAGCTTAACGATTTTTAATTACCCGCTTTCGCACAGCATATAACCGAGTTATCAGAAAAGCTTTTTCTTTAGACAGATTTTGTTCAATCACTGAAATGTGTAACTAAATTTGGTTATAGATGAAAGTACCAGGTCTTCAGTTTCCGTATGAATTGCACGCTATTTCAAATTCATAACCCGTTTTTCATTCCGGAAGAAAGTGTAAGAAGGTACGCTTATCTGTAGATGCTTGAAAATTTGCGCGTGCGGCAAACCGATAATGCAGACCAGGTAGGTGAAACTTTTAGTTTTTGTGAGTTTTCAAGATGGAGACCGTAGGCAGTATGCATCAGGGGGATTTGCAGTAAAATCAGGGACGGTTTTATCATTAGACGACGGCCCATTGGCGCCGAACAACGATATTTTTTTCCATTTTCTCTTGCAATTTTAATTTTGTTTGTTAATTAAAAAAGTCAATAAATTTTTAAAATATCAAAGAATTTGTAAAGTGCACGTAGGAAAAGTAAAGCTTAAAGTATAGCAAAGAACACAGTAGTAAATGTATTTCACGTTTAATAAAACATCAATTAAAAACTTACACAACATGTTCATTTTTATTTGCTTATTTCTTCTTTCATTTCTTTAAAATATGCAGTTTAAGAATACTGCTAAAAATTAAAAAGTCATAATTTTGAAATTTTTTTGCTAATTGTGAAATGTTTAATTAGCATAAAGTTGAAAATCTTTAAACTATGAAAAGGAACAACTGATAATTATCACCTAATAGTAAAAAAGGTAATTTTCATTTCTACTTTTCGACCATGGTGTAAGAATAAAGGCGATATACATGAAAAATTCCTGTAATTTTAAACTATGATTTATTTTTAATAAAGAAAAACTAGTTTTTGTACTTTTCTCTATATCTTTCTTTAATTATGAAAGCAATATTTTAATTTCATTTTAAAAAATGAATCATATTGTCGTAATGATAATGCCATTTCTGTGCTTGATTTGCTGCAAAACTGGAATTTATATCGGCTAGGAATTTCAGCGCTGCTGGTGGCCAAAAGGTTGGGCCTCTATTGCACAGATTCTCCATCTGATATCTTTATCTCTTTGGTGTGGACTTGCTCTTTCAACAAGATTGTGCTCCGCCAAACTGCTACCACTACATCCGTGGTTCCTTGAACGCCATTTTGCCAAACCCACTACAATTTTGCTAAGTCATTGCGATTATTTGTAAACATCTTGTAAACTCTGTAGATAAAGAAAAGGCATTGTTTACTCTTGAGCAGAGATTTTTTTATTTTATGCCGTTGGATATCTCATGCCATTTAAAATTTTTAGGAAAAAATGAAACCTTCTTTTTGATGAACATGTGAAAAAGCCAAATGACATGTTTACCTTGCAAATATACTTTGACAGGCGTTTTTTTAAACATGTGTCATTAGTTTCCATCCTGTACAGGGTGTCTCAGAATTCATGGTACAAACTTCTAGAGATGATAGGTAGTGATAACAGGAACAATGATTTCCTATGCCATTTTTGCAGTTAAGCCCTCCTGCGGGAGATAAACGCCACTAAAGGTGGGATTGCTGTCCCTGGAGGGTGGCAGCCCGAAGATCACAAGCTTCTTTGTATTAAAAGATAATTGCGTGTTGTACATTAAAATTTAATGGCGAATACAGTATTAGAATTATGTCTACAATACTAGACAAACAAAAGCACTTTGGTCTCCAGTATTTTGTAATTCACATAATTTTATTGCACACAAATGTCATTACTGAGAAATGGTAATGTTAAGCATTTACAAAACAGTCTTGAGCATACTGCTGCCACAGCTCGTGTACTGGTGGATAGATTCTCATCAATCTCTTCAAGCACCTTGTCCTCCAGTAGGTCTGTCCGAGAGGTTCGTGGGCGAACTGCATCTGGTCTATGGACATTGATAGTTCCAGTCTCCCTCATACGTTGTACAATACGGCAAAGATTGTGTACTGTGGTACATGTCGCTGTGGAAAACGCTCTCGATACAGCCGTGCAGCAGCACGCCTACTGCACCTTGCTTCTCCGTAGATGAGAATCATACACACCCGCTCTGTGATGCTGTAATGCTCCATGAGATGCAGTAAAAGATGTTTCAATAATACTGCCAAATGATATTCTGTTTCTTTGGAAATGATGGGTGAACTTTAATAGTAAATGTAATATCAACAAATTCACTGATTTTGGTGTCAGAAGATTCCACTTTTGTTGAGGTATCGGACAGTAGCAAGTTTGCGATCTTCCTGGCAGCCACTCTCCAGGGGCAGCAACCCCACCTTTAGTGGCGTTTATCTCCCACAAGAAGGCTTAACGGCAAAAATGGCATAGGAAATCATTGTTCCCGTTAGCACTACCTATCACCCCTGGAAGTTTGTACCATGAATTCTGAGACACTCTGTATACTGAATCCATTCCTTAATTAATGTAGCAAACATTTGCATAATTTTACAAACGTCGATCCTAAGCGAAAAGCTTATTGATTCGATCTTAGTATTTAGCCATTTTCGATATAGAGAGATTTTAGTGAGAATATCCTTTCATACTTAAGTAGTAGTCATAGTAGTGGTACAACACACGTTTTGAATTGCTGAGCCCTTTTATCTTTGATTAGTAGAACAGCATCAAATAATTTAGAACAATATGATTTATTGGAAGAATTCGCGAGTTTCTATTCGATCCTGCTTTATTTCTCATGTGAAATATGTAGGAATCCCTGTTCCTCTTTAACATTCTCATTTCTAAATCCACAAAGATGAACATTAGAGATTTATTATTACACGTTTCATTCTTCTGCGTCCTTAGTTACATCTGCCATTCACTTTATTTTTCCTGTTTAATTAACCCTTAACTCATGTACGCCAGCTGCTGCTACCTATTCCCTCTTCTCCTTCACACAAATCTGCAGTCTTGGTTTTTCTCCCTTTCACGTGCGATCCTTTACAGGAGCGTCAGCTTTTTAATTAATGGCGCCGAAGAATGTCTGACAAGATGATTGGCGACATTTCATCGATTTTTTTCTGATTAGTTCATTAAGGAATTTTTTATTGTAGGTTTCCTTACTCTCCCCCGCCCTCGCCTTCATAATGTCAGACTTGTTTGAAAGAGATAACAGAAATCTTATTAACGGTTAGTGACGTAATATGCCAGTGAAAAGGAAAGGAAACAATCTGCCTAAAACAGTTGCTAACCCTTCAAACAGATAAACGAGACGAGAAGCTTTGCGCAAATCAGACTTTGTCACTGTCTCAAATTACACAAACCTGCTCGATATGGGAACTGATACTCCCTGAAATGAGACACGTGGTTCACGAGCAGGTTACTGCTGTTCACATGATGACTTAACAAAGATTAAGCATGGATAACGAAGCCTGTAGAATAGTAGATAAAGATTCTTCTGGACAAATAAATCGATGTTACCAATCGACGCTGAAGTGGCGAATATTTCGGACTTCTTCTTTCTAGATCAGATTGTATTGTCCCGAATACGAGAGTGGTGGAGTCAATATTAGTGTTATGGTGATGCATTTCATGGTTTGGCTTAGGTCCATTCTGGAAAATTACTTGCTAGCAATTAAGTCGGTATTTTGGGAATATTAATACCCAAATTAGCAAGGTAAGGACTCGTTTCTTAAAAATTATAAGGTATAATAGAAGAGTTTGAGAGATTAGGTGTGCAAAGTTCTATTGGCAGCTTTGTTGCGTTCCCCCACCCCCACAATATGACAATTTCCACTCTAGTATAAAACTAATAAGTGTTGGGGTGAAGGATGCAAAGGTTCGGGGCCAAACTCAGAGAAAACACCTGATACTGCGATATTGCTTGTTCAACCCAAATTTATTAAACATCACCTTATATAATACTCATTTACATATTTACTGTTCATTTTTATCTTATTACTTTAATTACAGTATTAACTTGACCAAGGGCCCTTGTCAGCAATTCCTCTAAACAATATAACAAATTACATCCAATAGCTATCTCGGATAGACATTAATTATGTAACAATACCCCTTGCTTGGGTACATGAAACCGGCACACCTAAATTTAGGTAATCAGCTCAACCAGCTTCAAAGGTTTATGTTTCCCGTACGTCGCCACAGTGAACTAAGTGAGTTTATTTCTTTTATGCATCTGTAAACGACTGCATGTGTGTTATACCCCCGAATCAGGTATTCCTAGTACGATTCACACTTGGTAGTGTTAGTTGCCTCCTTTATAATCCAAATAGGGGGGAGGAACCGTAACCCCTCTTGGCGAGTATAAGACACAGCTGAAATATCTGCAAAGACTGCACACTGAGTATCTACACTATGCATATGGACTGCATTGGGGACCATGAGCATTTAAAAAATTGTAATACTCGCAATACAGACTCCTATCCTGTACGAGCGCCTCTTTTATAAGCGTTAAGTTGAGTTTACCTATTATAGGGTGCTTAACCGAGTTATTAACCTTAATTTACAAGACAGCTTAAAGATACCCGTGACCGGTTTAACAATTCCTCCAAACAATAGATTAGCAAAAGATATTCTCATCAGACTGCTGGTAACTCCTTGCGATCGCAATTGCGGAGCCGACGCTTGTTACCATTTACAGTTCATAACATCAGCGGGAGGCCCAATTCCATTGCTGATTCTGTCTCAGGTTAACTGCTCTGACTATGGTTCGGCTTGCTAACATCACGTATGACAGGGGGACAAGTTTCACTCACCATTCCTTTGCTGCAATGCTATTTACAACAGTTTCCTATACTTCTCTTGGTCTCAAGTTCCATGCTTTATGACTTTCTTTCCAGCCACAGAGTTCTCCACGCATAGATCTTCCACGTGTCCGTTTAGCTACCAAGGCTGTCCGTGGGACTCGTCATGTTCGAAAGTTCATTTAAAAAAAAAACAAAAAAACGCAAATCAAGAGCAGCATCATAAAACGAAAGATTAATCATTATTCATAACTAATGTTCAAAATCAAATTCTTACGTACAATTCCAATTTCATGAAACAGTTGTCCATATTGACTTAAGAGGGTTCTTTTTGTCCGTCTACCAGCCAAACATACTTCCCTCTTTTCCGAAAAAAAGAAAATTATACCGGGCTTTGCAAAAGTTCTGTTACACTCTTTACATCCCCCAAAAAATGGACTGCTCATGATTTGGATAATTTCATTTCCACAAAAGGATCAAATAATATATTAGAAATTACATGTTAACCTCTGAGTGATCCTAATGTCCACGACAAAAGCGATGGAAACGAAACGAGTAGAGATAGCTGCTCTCCTATGCGCGGGCCACACGAAGTCCGAGATTGCCAAGCTCCTCAAAGTCAGCCGGATGACCATCCACAGAGTTGCGGACAGGCTCAAGAATGGGAGAGACCTTAAAGATCAACCTCGTTCAGGTAGACCTCAAGTCGTCAACCGTTTGGCTGTGAGAAAAGCCTTCGAACAAGACCCGACGCTCAAAATGACTGCGCTCGCAAAGAAAAAGAAAATTTCGGTGTCCACAGTGTCTAGAGCGGTCAAAGAAGAAGGTGGAAAAAGGCCTCTGCTGACGGATCGGATACGGGAACAACGTCGGGAGCGCTGTCGCCGTCTTCTCGACGACTTGAAGAGTCATGGCGAGCGAATTGTCATTTTCTCTGACGAAAAGACCTTCACGGTCGATCCTGTCGTCAACAAGCAAAACGACTGCGTGGTAAGCTTCGGCCAGGACATCTCCAAGGTCCGCTACGTGTCTACAACCAAGCACCTGGCCTCTGTGATGATGCTCGGAATCGTGGCGTCGAATGGCGAGAAAATGCCACCCGTGTGGTTCCCAAGCGGATACCGGCTAACGGCGGCTGATTACAAGGACATCCTGGCCACAAGAGTCCTTCCCTGGGTGAAGAAATGCGGACTACATCTTTCAACAGGACGGTGCCCCTGCCCACACGGCCAACACTGTGCAAAACTGGTTGGGTCCAACATGACCTTCTGGTCGAAGGGCGTGTGGCCTCCGCAGTCGCCAGACCTCAATCCACTTGACTACAGCGTGTGGGCGCATGTCGAGGGGAAGGCCTGCAAGGTCCGTCACAGCAAAACATCTGTCAACCGTGCGTGGACCAGAATGAGGAAGGACTACATTCGCAAAGTATGCAAGGCTTTTCGGCCTCGTCTGGAGCGGGTTCTTGATGCAGATGGTGGCTACATTGATTAAATGTCTAATTACAATGTTATTCTACATGATGGCACAATAAAAACATGTCTAACTGCATCGTGAACATCGTCGTGTCCATTTCTTTGAGGGTCGTCACGAGTGTAACAGAACTTTTGCAAAGCCCGGTAGAAGACCGAGAAAACAAAATTTTAATATTAACAACAATACCAAGAATACGTCACGGAGCTTCACTCACTCACTCACGATCCCTTGGCGGAGGCTGTGATGATCTTTTCTCAGAAAGCTTGCAACAATTATAACTACGACAAAGGGCTGTCTACGATCGTGGGCAAAAATATTTCAAACACATCTAAGTAACAATAATCATAATTTTTTTTTTTTATACACAATAACTATATTTTATTTTCGCCGACCACACGTGACTTTCCTTACCACGGAACGTCACAGCTTAAAACCTTGATCTGAACCCTATAGAGCAAGATCTTTGAGATGGATTGGATCGTCGTAGATGCCCAAGGCGCTAATTATTAAGTAGCGGAAGAATAAGCTAATTATTGGTTTTACAATTTTTACATTTTTTGACGTAGAAGGTTGAAATTTGGAATGTATCTTACCATAGGTTTGTCACTATTTAGTTTAGTTTGCATTGGCCCAGTAGGGTCGGAGTTGAGGGGACCTTCTGGTCTACATGGTACAAGAGTCGTTCAAGGCAATATTGACCAAGACTTATTTCTAGACAGGCAATATATCCAAAAAGGCATCACACTAGACCAGTTTTAAAAAGAATTCCCCTTGAACAGTCAGATATTGTTGCCATTGTTGTGGGAGGTCCGTGATGTATTGTTGTGAGTTGGTGTCGTAACCACTGCAGGGCAGCATTCCTGAGTTCTTCGTCTGTCTGGAAGTGCGTCCCGCCCAAATGCTCTTTAAGAAGCCCAAGCAAGTGGAAATTACTAGGGGTTAAATCAGGACTGAAAGGACTGTGTGGTAAAACCTCCCAGTGCATTTTAGCCAATATTGTTTAAGTCAAATGGACTGCGTGGCCTGGCGTTGTCATGGAGAAGGAATGACATGTTTCGACAATATTCCAGCTCTTTTCTTCCGAATGGCCTTACGTACAGCACCGTGAAGCAGTGTTGAGTAATACTGGGCATTAACTGTGGCAACAGAAGACGGTTCCCAAAATTTATCAGCAGACGGCAGCGCTTTGCTTTTTTTGGGTTGAGAAGAACCCTTATGCCGCCACTCTATGCTGTTTCATTTTGTCTCAGGGGTGAAGTAATGCAACCATGCTTCATCACCTGTGATGATGGACTCCAGAAATGCATCTCCATCGTTTCCAAAACGTTCAGGTGCTGTTCACAGATCAACTTGCGTGCCACCTTCTGATCGAATGTCAAATACTCCTAAGAGAGCGCTTTTTTTAAATGTATGCCGGATTTTCGAGGTTTGACTCTATCTCAAAACTACAGTCATTCGATCACTACCAATGTCAGAAAAATGTCATTTTTCTTTTCTTTTAGTTAACAAAGTCATTTTTGGTTTCTGCACACAAAAATTACCCCGAAATTGTTGAAAATACCCTAGACAATCCAAATTTTGATGACCAGTTCTGGGCACCCATCTTGCACAAACTTTACGGAAGAGTAAATGCTGTTGAATGATTGTCTCCACACTGCCAACACTGATATTGACTGTACACGCTATGTCACGCACTGTTACTCGCCAGTCATCAAGGATAAGTTTCTCAACACGCGCGATATTTGCCTGAGTAATTGCAATTGGGCGAATGTGTCCGTGCGGTGCATTTGCTATCAACTCCCACCCTTCACTGAACACCATTCGTAAACTGTTGCCCGTGACGGTGATTCTTCACTAGACTGTTGCCCTTGCAGTCTTTGCCACATTTTAGCACTTTCACCTCTACAAGAATACTACTCTTTTCCGCCATCTTTGTTTACATACTGTACGTGGGCCAAATCCGTCGCATGATCTGTCCTACAGAGGTTATGCAGCGCTGCATTGCTTCATTAAATTTTTATGCACGAATATCTTGGTCAGCCTTAAACAATCCTTGTGTATAGGAGTGAAGTTCGGTATGCAGATTCCAGTAGGCAAGGTCTATATTAAATCTAAAACTTGTCTGGTCAGGATTGCTGTAAATAACAAAAAAGAAAAACTTCCAGGACAGCAAAACTGGAGTGTTTTAATATAGCCAAAGCGTTTCGAAGTAACTTCATCATCAGGGCATAAGGACATATACAAAGTGAGCAGGCTGAAGCCCACCTGATTTATGGTCTGGAATTTTGAGACCTCGCTCATATAGAGGCCCGGAGATCACCAGAATATCAACTATTTTCGGAGAGCGAGGTCTCAAAATTGCATTTAAAACTTTAAACAACTGCAAGCATGTGTTGATCCTAAAAGTAAAGCCAACACACAACGACGACTTTTCAAAATGTGGTGTACACAAACTTGCCTGCCTCACATGTGAATGCTTTTACATAGGATATATGAAGAGATCCTTCAAAGAGAGGTTCAATGAACATAGGAGATCGTGGCTGGACAACGATGGTAAATCGGCCTTTGCCGGTCATCTAATAAAAAAATACATCGGTTGGAACCATTAATGAAGTGATGACAATAATCAAGATGGAATCGGCCTAGAAGAGAATCCTGACCCACGAGGTACTGATAATCAGAAGACTTATTAGAAACAATCCGGATAAAATATTGAGCAAACCAGACTACCTTCGAGAAGAACCGCATCCTGGACACTATCAACAACATTCTAGATCAACGTATCAGAAAGAACCACAACGCAGCCAATCAAGATTGATTTATTTACTTTGTATTTATTTTTTGCTTCCTATAATCATTTTTTGTCACTTGCTGTTATATGGCTTATTCGTCCGCCAATCAGATGATTCACTATCCTTCTATCTGATTGGCGGACATAGACCATAAATAAATTCGGTGGGCTTCAAAATACTTAAGATTGACGATAGTCAGAAACAAAAAACAAACGAAAAAAAAAATAATAAATAAACAAAAATAAAAAATACAAGGAGAAATAATATTATCAGATCTTCCAGTAGTCTGGGAAAGAGACGTTGCTAATATCTTCAAAATTGATGTCAAGAACGTGCCTCGGTTTACGATGCTTCGTATGCCAGTTCATATTCATTGAGTTCTCCAGTATCCCTTTCACAAGCTTATTGTCGTGAGTCTTCATCTTCTGTATCATAATCAAAAGGAGATCCTGTATAAACTTACCAATATGGGCCATGTTTAAATCGAGGTGGATGGATTGGTTTTTCACCGTCCTTCTGTCCAGCTGGGCAATGGTCCTCAGGGTAACATTCTGGAATGACTGTAGTTCACTCCATCTGGTTTTACAGATAGTCGCCCACGCAGGCATGCCATAGAGGAGTATGGTCCGGATAATCGATTTGTACAGAAGTAGCTTGTTGTCAATGCTGAGGGCGCTGTTGCGACCCATAAGAGCTATGATACTGTACTTAGCCCTCTTCGCTTTGTTCAGAGCATAGGACATATGCTGGTTCCATGAGAGTCTTGAGTCAATGATAACTCCCAGGTACTTGTAGTTGTCCACCCAGTCCAGTTTCTTATTAAACAGAACAAGAGAATCTGGGGGATGCTTGAGCTTCCTATTGAGGTACAAAGCCTTGCACTTTCCGACGTTAAGGTTCAACTTCCAGCAGTTAAACCAGTCTTCGAACTGCTTCAAGGCGCACTGCAGCCGAGTGATAACGTGAGCCGGCTGGTGTGCCCATGTCATAATGGCAGTGTCATCCGCATAAAAATACAGATTACAATTATCGGGTTTTGGGAAATCATGTACAAAGTAATTAAATAGCATAGGCCCGAGGACAGAACCCTGAGGGACACCGGCCTTTACAACACGGGGTGTGGAAAGATTTTCTCCAACCTTGGTTTGATAGGATCTGCCGTCAAGAAAGGATTTCACCATCAAGATCAAATCAGCAGGGAACCCGTCTCTGATCATTTTGTAGACAAGGCCCTCATGCCACACTTGGTCAAAAGCTTTACCGACATCGAGAAATACCACCCCACAGTACCTGGATAGGTTCAGGGGGGTGCTCAGGTCTTCAACGAGCCTCCATATCTGCATCGGACAAGAGTGGGCAGCACGAAAGCCAAACTGCTCTTCCCGTAAAAGGTCATTTGCTAGACAGTGATCTTGGAATCTGACAAGGATCGTTCTCTCCAACACCTTGGACATCGAGGGTAGCAAGCTAATAGGTCGGTAGCTCGCGGGAATTGCAGGATTTTGCCCCTGCTTTGGGATACTCAACACAATAGATTTCTTCCAAGCCACAGTAAGAAAATTTCCAGCAGTCGCTAATGATATTGGTGAGAAATTCAATAAAGTTCTTTGGGAAATTCATAAGGGCGTTATTACTCACCTTGTCTTTTCCTGGAGCCTTCTTCTTTTTCAGTTTATTTATGATGTTGGCGATCTCACCAGCCTCGATGTTGTACTTCGTAAAATGCTTCGGGACTTCATCAAAGTTGAAAATACCTTCTTCCACACGCTGAGACATGATTTGGCTCTCGGGCTTATCGTTGGTAGGAGTAACAAACTGCAGTTCCAGTGAATCTGCAATGACTTGGGCCTTGTCCTGATCAGTTTGCACATAGTTACCTTGCGGTGTACGGAGTGGAGGAAGCATAACATTCTTCTTCTTCTGTAAAGCTCTAACCATACTCCAAATGGAATTGTCGCGAGTCGACAAGCTTTTGAGTCTTTCATTCCATCTTGCGTCGCGAAGCTCTTTTATCTCCTCTTGAACTCTTCGCACTAACCTGTTGTACTTGGTTTTGAGCCAAGGTTCACGATAGCGTTGCCAAAGTCTACGGGTCCTGTTTCTTTCAGCAATTAGGCGTTGGATTCCAGGAGAGAGTTGGATTCGATGAGAAGGTTTATTCTCTGATGGATACTTACTGACTTCTATGGCACTGTTAATACATCTGGTGATGTCATCAACAAGTTGATCGATGTCCTCTGTACAGTAAGCAACGTCGGGATGGTAGCCATAGTCCTTAAGAATATCTTTGTAGAGCTTCCAGTCTTGATGATGTACGAGTTCCTCTCGGAAATTTATGTCAACATTGTCAAAGTTCAACGCCACAGGCTTGTGGTCAGAAGAAAGGTCATCAATCGTGAAGATATTGTACGGTTTGAAGAAACCCTTCAAGAGCGAGATGTCCAAAACGTCACTACTAGGGGAGTGGTCGCAGTAGTAGGTGTCCTCCACAGGTCCTCCACAATCGTCAATCTTATTTTCTTTTTTGTATAATATGGAAGACCGCTTGGGTTGGTTAGGCTTCTTGACTACCTCAGTGTATTTCCTTTGGAGTTTATTCTGGTTAGATGAGCTTTGTGAAAGCGCTGCTTTCGTCCCATCCTAACGAATGTACACTTCACTGTTCGATTGTCGATTGTCGATTGTCAAAATACTTACTCTGTAGATGTCCTTATGCCCCGATGATTAAGTTACTTTGAAACGCGTTGGCTAATTTAAAACTGTACGGTTTTTGCTGTCCCTGGACCTTTTTCTTTCTTAAGATCTATATTAACATGCAGTTTGGGCCCAATTGTCCCAGCGAGATTGGAGTTGTGAGCGTAGGAGTCACGTGGTCGCTAGAACTACGAACTTTTCCAAATGATTACATATGGCATGAGACATGTCATTCGATTGAAAATGGTGAGAAAAGTAAGAAGGTAGACCGAAAATCAGTTTTTGAAAAAATAGGGGTACTTTTTAAAGTGTGGATAAAAAGAGTAAAAAAATAGAGGAACTCATGGCTTCCGCTACTTTCCTATATTTTCCTCGGGGGGATTAATTTTTTTCTTATTACGAGGGTTGGGGCAAAAGTCATGGCAACTATTTTTTTTCTTGAAGATACCAGTCCGGTTGGAAAATGTAACATATACAGACGAAAGGACAAAGTGTTAACTACATGTGTGGACAATGAATAGCACTGAAATATCGTAACACACTAATTTATTACGGTAGTATACAGGGCAAAATGGCCTTCACGGTGAAAAAGAATGACAACACAGTGCACATAAAGTTGACATGACAAACCTGGGCCTAAAGACCCTCAAAGTAGTCCCCTGCTACTGTCACCACACGCTGCTCATCACTGTCGTCCCGAACGTTGCTCATCACTGGTTGACACGTCCTTGCTGAAACTTTCTTACCCACCGTTGAAATTTTATTCCTCATAAGACTTTCAGTAAAAGATAAAAGTGTTTTGCTATAAAACGGTTCAGGGGATACCTGGCGAGGTTACATTTCATGTTCATGCTCCTTGATACGGGTTCGTTCTTTAAAAAGGAAATGATTCCCTGATTCCACCCACTTGATTAACTTTCGTGCCTTTTCCTTCATTAAGTTAAATAAAGCTTATACCCATCAAAGATTATGTCTTTAAAAACCATAAAACCGTTAAGGATAATACATGTACAATATTTTCCCAGGTCACTCAACTATTGAAGCAAAAATGACCCAATTTGAGAAGAGATACTGGAAGTTCACGAGTGCTTAACCTTTATTGTCATTGTCTTCGCGTCGTCGCTCATCATCTCGCCGCTGCTCATTTTGCGTTGATGTTCCATCAGGAAGGGGGCAGTTCGTCGCTTTTACTTCGCTTTTAGTTTACGCTACGGCTCCGTGGTTCTTATTCTAAATTTGCCTCATAAGTTAACACAATGTTATGAGTGATCATAATATTTAATTAATATGATACGTGATGATAAATTCATCCTGAATAATAATTTAAACTTTCTTTTCACACAACATTTGAAAACCTCATGATGCTGATAAACTACGAAGAGACTAAGAGAAAATCAACAAAAATTAAGTGAACGTTCAGAGATGAAGAACCGAGAATTCAGGTGAATTACAAATTTTTCCTTCGAAGCGTCGTACTTTAGCAGCATCATGAAATATTTTCAAAGAAATTTTAAATTATTATTCGATAATGACATTTGTAATGATAATAATTTACTAGGGTTTCTTTATTCTCTCTCAACAACGCTTAAGATCTTGCGAAAGTCGTTTTCATAGTTAACATGTTAGAAACTTCAATAGTCTTCATCATTCTTCATATTTGAACAAAGCACTTCAGTCGCACTTGTTGAACATAAACTTCACAAAAACTTCGCAAAAAATCCCTCTCTCGGACGGGACTACTTTTTTATATAGACTTGTTAAAATATTTCTACTTCTAAAATTTAGCTTTGTGAATAGGGAAATTTCCACCTCCTCCTACGTCAATCGTCAGGGGAGAAACTGTTTCGTGGCTCGTCTCGAACTTGAACCCGGAGGGAGGGGGGGCGCCCATGGCTTCGTTCCTCGATCTCCTGATCGTTTTGAAACCACAACCACTTGCAACCAATGTCGTATTTTCCTCTCCCGACAGAACTGGTTCTCCGCAAATTAAGCCGAGCAGAAGTCTTTTCCACTCTTGACCTCGGCCATGCCTACTGGCAAGTCAGTCTTAGTCCCGATTCCTGCGAGAAAACGACGTTCATGGTTCCAGGTTTAGACACCTACTGTTATCAGGTAATGCCGTTCAGAATCAAGAACGCCACCCAAGTCTTTCAGTCCCTTATGGACCAAGTTCTGGACCCCACCATCGAGACATAATGCTTCCACTATTTTGATGACATCATAGTGGCAAGCCGGGACTAGGAGCCCATTTCACCACCCTGGAGAAAGTCTTCGGTCGTCTGCTCCGGTTTAACCTCAAGGTCTTCTTCCAGAAATCGACTTTTTCCCAACGAGAGGTCGAGTTCTTGGGTTACGGAGTGGACGAGAAGGAACTGCGCCCCAGTGATCGGAATATCCAATCCATGCTAATGTATCCACGACCCACCAAATTCGGCGATTCTTGTTCCAGTATGATTTCCAACTTTAGCGCGATAAACTGGCCCCTGCGACGACACAAAGACACGAGATGGGTCTGGGACAAAAAGTGTGAGGATGCGGTTGAAGCTATTGTGACACTGCCTCATTACTTCTCTTATACTGCGTTCGCACTAGCACATTGAATCTAGATCGGCAGCTTGAACTAGATTCGAATTTTGAAGTGCGAGCGATAGCGATCTGGATTCGAACTAAATTGAGGGTTTCCAAACTCGATTCACTGAATCCTGTTCGGAGAACTCGGTCGATGCTGCCAATCTAGATTCGTTCCTTCCCACAATCCCTTGCACCATTAAGTTTTCACAAGATGGCGTTCAAGCAATCGATCGACTGGTGGTCCGACTTTAAGTAGATTTAAACCGATGATGACGTCGATGGATAGTTCCGGGAAAGCCCACCATTCCCAGTATTGGGCCGCGCAATGGGTATTTTCATCCTGGGAATAGACGAATTGATGGACCTCAGTTATGAAAACATGAGACCAGAGATTAAAAGTAAGATCCGACGGCCACCTTACACCACCTAGAAGTGAATGAGAGAGAAACCCACTGACGAGATCTACTCGAATGCGATCGACAAAAACTCCGAAAGAGTGTGGAAAATTGAAGTTGTTTTTAAAGAGACTGAAAAACATACTTACTAAAAATAAAATTGTTAAAATTATTAAGGCAGTCCTGGTCTCTAAATTACAGTATTTCATATTAATATGGTCAGCAGCGCCTGCAACTCTTTTACGGCTCTTGGGGGAGGCCGTGGCCTGGTGGGCTTTAACTGACCACAGCAGTGAAGTTAAGCTACATAAGGCACGGCTAGTCACCGGATGGGTGACCATCTTCACCCCCCCCCCCCGGCTGCTGCGACCATCATACAGCAGTCGTGAATACAGGTCCATCCAGGGACCCAACTCGTCGGCCTCTGGCCATACAGGCCCTGGATGGACGTATTGGATCCAGATTCGCAAATTAAAAAAAAAAAAAAAAAATGACACGGACGGCCTTATCTCTATCTAGATACGTTTCAATAACGGAGGTGTGTAAGAATTATGATATACCTACTTTTAACGCCTTCATTACCTACTCGAGATTAAAGGAATTATATAACGCCATCAGTCACCCTGATCACCCGATGTCAGAAATTGGATGAAGGAGAACAGTCAAACGCGTGAAACACAAAAATATAAGATTATACCTCCTGTAATTATATCGAAGTTTAAAGCGTCATTCTTTCCATATAATACTATCTCTTCATGGAACTCTATGACTAATGAAACTAGGAGTCAAATCATGTATTGTAATAAGAAAAATTGTTATAATCATAAGCAGCATGTATATAGACTACTACAAAATTATGTTAATAATTATATAAAGTACTTATTTTTATACATATCCTATATTGGGATGCAACCTTTTAAATAAATAAATAAATAAATTCATTCGGACCAAGAAACCCGCCCTCACCATCACGATACCTGGCCGGGAGTTCGTAAAAAGGAGCCTCGCTACCGATTATAGAATGCTACTAACAAGGAAACTTGCCAAAACAAATTCCTGACCTTACACATTTACGTCCTGCAAGAGTAACTTTAATAACTGTCACAGTTTTCTTGCCATTCCATTTTACAAAACGTCAACCCTTTTAAGGACCCCCTGTAGATAGAAAGAAAAATACGTTCATAAAAACTTATGACCAATTATAATTTATGAGGATTAAATAATAAATATATACTAGAAATGATTTTTTTCAATGAATCCAGGTCGCAGAATTTTTCCTTACATTTTTCATTGAAAAAATCATTACCTGATGTTTAGAGGCCCATCTCCAGTAAATATTTATTATTTATCTGTGAGTTCGTCAGAAAGTTTGACGAATGATCGTATTAATTTCCTTTGATCCATTTATAAAATTGTTTTCATATCAACTATCAGAAAGGAAGCATTAAACATTGCTTTCTGGTATTTAGCGGCCTCGGTGGCTCAGTGGTTGCGTGATCGCCTCTGATGCCCGAGGACGCGGGTTCGATCCCGGCCGAGGACGACGAGGAATTTTTCAGCGGGAAAATCCTGAGATCACGCACTACCTTCGGAAGGGAAGTAAAGCCGCTGGTCCCGTGTAATCGTTTGTCGGCTGCACGTTAAAGAACCCATGCGAGGCAAAATTTGCGGCTCCTATAACGCCGTCCTGAAATGGCCATAGCAGTTGAAAAGGACGTTAATACCAAATAAATCAAACCAACCAACTTTCTGGTATTTCGGTCCAAAATGATTACCCAGTATTTTTTGCGCGTCTTTAAAAGTAAATGAATGTGCATTATTCTAAGAATAATATCTCTAAAGATTTTTGTTCTTTTTTCTAATCATTTTAAAGCACGCATGATGTCTAGAAGCAGAAATCACATACTTCACGAATAAAACATTTTGTGTCTTGAACGAAATCTGCAGCGACGTTTTTGTTCTCTCGTTCCTCTCGACGTACAAAATGGAGAGAAGTGTATAAGTCAATTTCTACCAAATTCACGGAATTGACTTTGCAAATAGGCGCAATTTAATACTGTTACAATTTACAAATTGCAAAATATGAGGTAGTTTTCGTTTATTTGGTGATGCTAAATTTGTCTGCTATTTAATTATATTAAATATTGATTAGTTTTTAAAAAATCGAGCAATATTATGTTTGTCCTTTCGACGAGGGCCTGTCAAATATTGCCCTTTCCTACGCTTATGGTGGAATTCAGAATTAGCACATTCAGAGGTACATTCCGCTATTTATTTTTTAAATTTATATATTTCATTTTGGGAAACAAAGTTCTCTTCAAAAAATTAGATTAGGTTATGTATTTCGTTTTGAAAGTTTTATATAAACCGCATGAGGATTTATTTCATGCCTAACCTATCCTAATGCTTTATTTCATAAACTGTTGGTTTGTGTATAAATTATATTATTTTAATCAGCTTTCGTAAATTAAGCAAACATATTTTAATAAACTAAATCACTCATGAATCTCGAAAATCGATTTTAAAAAAAATCATGGCTTCTTGAATTAACTAGTGACTTTTTTTTGTTCTTCCAGTCATGGTAAGTGTGATTTTTCAGTCATTGACCTGTAATGTTGGACATCGGATATGCGTGATCGACAGGGAATTCGTGAATGCGCTTAAAATGTTTTATTATCAGCATTATGGTTAAAATTGAATCAACCTATCCATAAAGGATCCGCCATAAAATAATTAATCATCAATCTATCCCTGTAATGATCGATGACTGAATAATTGCATAGGTTATGATTTAGTGAATTTTCCAGACTTCCGTCACTTGTCATTGGAAATGCTATCTAGCAAATTTATTGGATTTTTGAATGCTGCTACAGGAAAACAAGATCATTTCTAATAAAAAAGTTAATTTATTATTTATTTTCTTGTTTTTTATCCATTTAAGGACATTTAAATAAAGGAGTTTAAAAAAATAAAACAAAAATGATTTTACCGCCAAAGCGGATAAAGGGAGCACATTTTCATGTTATAGCATCTACATGGATGATTGAATTAATCAACATTTTAAAACACTTAAGAGAAAATAAATAAATATGAAAACTAAATTGTAAATTACTATTTAAA
This sequence comes from Rhysida immarginata, assembly GCA_023313115.1. Taxonomy (NCBI): domain Eukaryota; kingdom Metazoa; phylum Arthropoda; class Chilopoda; order Scolopendromorpha; family Scolopendridae; genus Rhysida; species Rhysida immarginata. The sequence goes on along the minus strand of JAHWFO010098252.1, from coordinate 378,222 downwards.
AGTAAGCTAATGTATAGAGAGAATTTAAACGAATAAACTTGAAGAACTGAAAGGTATGTGGAGAGGGGGTTATTCCTCATACATTTAAAAAAATAAAAGTTCTTTAATTTGTAAGAATTCCCCCCATAATGTTAAACGAAGTGAGCCTCAATTGCTGAAGCGTTTTGTGTAAGCATCTATTATTTTTTCATATTAAATTACTAAAGTATTTCTACGTTATCGTCTACTATTAAAGCAAGCGATTAACTATTATTAATTAGCAATATGTATAACAGTAGTGAGTTTTAGATAACATGAAGCCTAACAGCATTATGCTGTTGATACAAATAAGCTATGGATAACAATAGATCTAACAACTCGTAATGAGTTGGTTGATATATTACACGCCATATCTTAGCATTGAAATTTCTAACAATACTATATTGTGCCATTAGGGCACTTGCAACAAAGCCAATTCCCACTATCATTATTTTCTCGTTATATTCACTCAAGACACGTTGTTACGAGGTGTTTGATATATTACATGCCATATCTTAGCATTGAAAGTTCCAATGGCACCATATGGTATCATATAGCAAAATTAGGGCACGTGCTACTAAACAATAACCATTATCATTATTTACTCGTTAAATTCACTCATAGCACGTTGTTACGAGTTGTTTGATATATTACATGCCATAGCATTGAAAGTTCCAATGGTACCATATGGTATCATATGGCACCATTAGGGCACGTGCTACAAAACCAATAACCATTTTCATTATTTACTCGTTATATTCACTCATGGGACGTTGTTGCGAGTTGTTTAATATATAACATGCCATACCTTAGCATTGAATGTTCCAATGATACCATAAGGTAACATATGGCACCATTACGGCACGTCCTACTAAGCCAATAACCATTATCATTATTTATTCGTTATTTTCACTCACAACATGTTGTGACGATTTGTTTGATATATTACATGCCATATCTGGTTATATGAAGTTTTTAAGGGGGTATCATAATGGTACCATTAAAGCACGTGCCATTATAGTACGTACTTATTCCGGCTATCCCGCGTTCGTACTTATTCGTGCTCTATCACATATTATTGGCTTTGCGAAAACAGACTTTGAAAAGGTTAATTCGTTTTCAAGTTATCGTAATAATTACTAAGCTCCCTAGGAATAAAAAATTTCTCTTGATTTAGAGATCTAACTGCCCTTTCAGTAATCGTCAAACACGTGCATCCTGCACGCGCGCCACCTCATTAACGTTTAGAGCACGCGCAGAGCCGAACCCATGTATGTTCTCAACACGCGTTTTCCCGAATGCGAGGATAATTCGTGTCTTCCAGCAATTCAATACATGCACTCTTTCTATTGCAATGCAATGAATTGTGGGATTGTCTACAGACAGACGGACGGACGGACGGACGGACAGCTGGACAAACCGGTCACATAAGCACATTTATATATATAGAAAATATGCTAAAAAGGGTTGCTGAAACATCCATATCTATAATCACTATTGACTAACTGCAGAATTGACTACAGATATATTATTTTGGCACGAAATCACGCTTTCATTATCCATTTCTTTTATTTTTTATGAGAACTTTTGCTAATGATTACAACACTTTAGTCTTATGGAATGTCAAACTCAGTTCATTTGTTATTAAATTAGTGTTGAATTTCTTATGGCTGACTGATGATCACGTTGTGATCGAAATGTACATCTGTGCCAATAAATGTCAAATTTTTGTGGGCAACTGGATGTTTTGCCTCTTACTTCTTGAAATTGTTAGGGATTACAGTCCCAGAGGTTTATTTCTAAATATTTCGTATGGTCTTGTGTAAAGTTTAATTCGGATTGACATACATATAAAGTTGCTTTTCAGTCGGTGGTAATTTTACAATCGCTGCGCTAATTTCATCAAGTATATGTACTTATTATTCCATCAAAAAAGACTTAGTATAGCCATGGAGGCATTACTTTTCAGCCCACCCTCGTACATCAAAGTCAATAATAATGTAATAATAATATATGATCTTTCAATTAATATTGTAATCCGAAAACTGATAACTATAAATTAGTATTTCCTCTGGAGATCACACATGTCGGCCTCTTGGCCGTAAAGGCTTCGGATCGGGCTCAATGTAAGAATTATTCTTTAAATAAATTAAATTAAATTAAATTAAACCATCTAGAATTTTTTTTGTAGCGCCACCAACCCATTTTTTGCATGCATGATTTCTCGTTGTTGATAGCATGCTGCATTGATTGCTGCATTTAATCCTTTTTAAGGCATTTAGATGTTTTTGTGCGCCACATTTCTTGTGGTAATACTGATGACAGATTTAGAAGAAAAGAAGAACGAGACACGGAACCCTGGAATAAAACAAAATTGGACACAAAGTGGTAACTGGAGTGGTATATAATTGGAATGGTAAAACCCTAAAAAAAAACAAAAGAAAAATCAAAAAATAAAAACTGGCCTTTCGGATAGAGACTATCGTTTGTCAAAGCAAAACATAAAAACACCATTTTAGGGTCAAAGGATAGTCTGTACCCGAAACGTCAACTTTTTTCAAGGTCCAATTTTGTAGCAATATTTTTATTAGCCTTAGGAACAACCATGAAGGTCATAATATGAGCTTCTTTTAAGCCAAATTAATAAATTCCATAACCCAAAAAGAGGAGAAAATTCATGATCTTGAACACACTTCATTGAAATTGTATTTGAATGGCCTGATTCATTTAATGAAAGTTAAGTATTTTTGATTTTTGAGAAATTATAAACAAATCATATGTTTGGGCACGAAAATTAAGGCAGCAACAAAAAAGGAGAATGAATCTGGTGATTTTTAAGTGAACATTTAAACACTGTTGGCTTGTAGCACGCACTTGTTTTGATCGCTTCGTGTCAATAATGTATTATGTAGGAACGCTTACAAATTATATAAAGAGCCATTATAAGTTGAAATAAATAATTACCAGCTAGATAAACAGGCACTGACGCGGAAAAGTCACCTGACCATCTTATTCCGAGTAACAATGTAACCTTCATTGTTTCCATCTTGGATTATAACAATCAGTATTTTTTCGTTTGTTGAAAACAATGAAGGTTATATTGTAGTTTGGACTAACATGGTCAGGTGACATTTTCGCTTCAGGGCCTGTTTATCTAGCTGGACTTGAATAATAACAATGTGACGTGCACATTTTAATATTTCGATACTTAATTTTGTCCTTCCTTAATGGTTTAGTTATTGAATACTTTCAAATGATATTTCTTGCACTCTGCTTTTCGCGATAACGATTTTTGAACCCTTCCTTTGAAAGACTAGACATCTAAAACTACTTATAATTTAGAGAAGTGACTTAGCAGTTCCAGATGGGCACGATTTTGGGAATTCGGACTGTGCAGTGGAGCATAGATTGTAAAGATCTGGAATGACTGGGATAGTGATAAGGATATTTTCGGAAGAGTGAGTAAACTTCTCTCCCCGTCATGATTTCAACCACTATAAGAAAACGCACGTCTTCTTCACAGCGTCTCTTCACAGCAGGTTTGGCTCAAGCGAATACGTGAAGAAAATTAAATACACGCTTAGCGACTAGATAAAAACAATTTATAAGTGACTGTTTATGGAGCGAAACAAGACATGTCAAACAAATTTCCAAGAATGGAAACTCTTACTATTTTTTGTTTATAAAAATTAAAAAAGTATTTTTTCTATTTGGAAAAAAAAATAACAGCAAAAAATCGATCATATCCAATCGATAATGTAATTTTGAATAATAAATTTTAAATAATATTTAAGTTACAGATATAGCGCGACAAAATTAATAACATAAAATTAATTAATCTTAAATACACCCCGTCCCAAAATGATAACACTTTTATGGAAATCATGTCATGCCACAAATAAAGTAATTTTTTAAATACAAAAACAATTTGAAATATCTGAATAAAGCAGTTTAAATAGTTAAATTCCAAGAGTATACTATTTTCTACGAGAAAAGGGGAGGAAATCAAAAAGATCCTGTCCCAAAATAATAGAACATTTGCATAAATATCTGCCATAAATTGAAGATTTTGAAAAATCAGTAATATGGGTTGTAAATCGAAGTTAAGTAATTACGAAAAGAGTGTTCTGAGAAGGTTATAAGAAATTATTTAAAAATATTCTGAAGATTATGGCACTAATATATCCCTGGATGTTCATGTTTTCTCCGTGACTATCAAAAGAACATTAACTCGAAATACAAGATGATCTAAGACACGTATATCAGTGAGGAAACTCGCAGCCTCTCTCCCATCTCGGCCATTAAGAATGACCGTTTGGAAGGCAATAAATCAGTTTCCTACTCTGGAATATACCAAAGGTATCATAAAATAATCAAGCAAACATTTTGGTTATACAGGGTGAATCAAATGTCTGTACATCTCCTTCTATCTTGGATACAAATGTAGTCATGCAAATTCTAATAAAGGGAGTGAATAAGTAGTTGAAGGTGCTCTTTCTCATAATGGCACATAGTGTTATCAACATGCAAATTAGGATATATGCAAACCGTAGGAGATACACAAAAAATAATTACAAACTTATTCAGCCTCAAATAAGCAACAAAACAAAAAAAAATTCAAAATCCGATGGACGGATCACCCAAAACCTCATTGCAAACCTCTGCAATTGGACAGTCGGCTCTTGTATTGTTTATTGCTTACAAACAGTCAAGTGTACAAATTAATGCTTTACAATCAATCCAGAAGGTGTTCAATGTGAAGCCAACCTGCATTCCAACGATGCCACATTGCATGGCATTTCAAAGATGCCATTACATTTGACTGGTATTGCCATAGTTGCAGAATTGCAATGAGGTTTTTGGGTGGTCCGTTCATCGGATTTTAAAACTTTTTTGTTTTGTTACTTATTTGATGCTGAACATGTTTGTAATTGCTTTTTTTTGTGTATCTCCTACGGTTTAGTAGATACGATGTCCATATGTCCTAATTTGCTTGTTGACCACCATGACCACTTGCCAAGTTTAATTTCAGCAACGCAGTGGAAGGCCAGTTTAAATGGTCTAAATGAAACGTGGAATAACCATTATTTTATGGCTGTAAGGAAATTTTATTAAGAAATTATGCTATCCACTGACACGTGGATAGATAGAGGTAAAATACCTCAGGAAAAATAATAAAATACAAAATAAACTGCAAAATCCTTTCTTTGCTATAAAGTCATCCAAGATTAAGTCTTGGAGCAAAAATACATCAATTGCATTTAATTTATACAATTTAGCTTAGACCAACGAAATTTTATATACATTGACTAAAAGGGCTTTTGACTCATCTCGTATAACATCCATATTTAATGAAAAAGGTCAATTACTCCCCAGCTGGAAACCTCATCATCTTAGAGAGAGAGATAGAGAGAGAGAGAGAGAGAGAGAGAGAGCGAAATTCGCTATTAAACACGTTCCCTGGCTTCATGATTACATGGTACATTGTTATTTTCTCGGATGAGAAAAAGTGGAAACTCGATAAACCAGATGGATTCCATTCAAATTGGCATGATTTAAGAATGAAAAAAAATTCAAGATAAGACAATCAGATGGCTAGTCAGTAATGACGTTGAGTGGATTTGGGGAAAACGGAACTTGGTCGAATGACAGCGGTAGCTTTTACAGAATCGTTGTAAGATGTATTACTTCCTGCACTGTCTGCCATTTTTGGCGAAAATTCTATACAGGCTGTCCAAAAAGTCTGGTAACATGGCAGATATCTCAAAGCTGCCAGATAGGCGAAATCTGATGAGTGTGGTTTATATGTAAGAGCGGGAGTGAGGAATTCATTGCCTCACTCAAATTTGACTTTGATCCCCAAATTTAAGGTCATCCATTTGCTAACTCGAAAACTATTAAAGATAGAGAAAAATTTTCGATTAGTACCCTGTAGAATGCTACCCAATAATTACTATATTTGTAACTATTCCTCTTGGAATGCTGTACGTAAAATAAATAAATAAATTTGGGGGTCAAAGTCAATTTGAGGGCGGCAATGAATTCCCCACTCCCCTGTTGCCTATTACCTATAAACCACACTCATCAGATATCGCCTACCTGGCAGCTTTGAGATATTCGCCATGTTATCAGACTTTTTTGGACACCCTGTATTTCAGCAAGATAACGCACCTGTATATTTCGCTAAATATTCAAAAGAATGATTAAGAGCCATAATATTCAATTGACGAATTGGCCAGCTCTATCCCCGGATATAAACCCAATTGAAAATGTATGAAGAATGATGGTGAGTTATGCGTACTAAGGTGACGTCAATTTTATAACACCAATTAGTTGATCAAAGCAATCATGGATTCGTGATTAAAAAATTCCAGTTGAATCTTTACATGAATTGTTGGATTCTATGCCCGATAGATGTATTAAACTACTCTATACGAAAGGTGGAAAAATAAATTTATTAACAAATAAAAAATTCAAGGATATAATTTTTGTTTTATCATTTTGGGACAGGATCAGTTTGATTTTCTCCCATTTTCTCGTAGGAAATAATTTAAACCAGGAAATTAATATTTAAATATTTTATTCACTCTTTAAAAATTAGACATTTAGCGACATATAATAAATTATTATTAGACAGTCGTACGAAAATCAAAAAAAAAAATACGACAACGAAAAATTTTTCGTTTAAGCTGGATTTTTCGTTTTCGTTTAACATTTTTGTAACGGAATTTTTCAAGATTTTTCATGATTCTTAAGGGCCATAGCCAGGACGTTATCTTGGGGGGGGGGGTCGATTTTCAAAAATTCCGGACATTTTTTTCAAAAATTCCACTGAGTCGGACCTTTTTGCATATTTGGGAGGCGGACCTTTTTCCATAATGGGGTGGTCGTCGATCCCCCTCGCCCCCCCGCCCCCTGGTTACGGGCCTGCTCTTCTTTCGTGTGCAATTTGCGTATGACGAAACGAGTGCGCATTTATGTGCGCATTATCTCGGCAATTCATAATGGACGCCGTACTGTAGCTCTGTCGAAGCACTGCCGACCTTAATGACTATTACGGTACTGCTGACTCGTGCTGACTATTACAGTACTGTCGAAGAAACAGCTTGAACGTACAGTGCATTTCGACAACACAAATGACCCCATTAAACAAGTCGAGCAACCGAAATGCCCAGGACCGATAAAATTTTAAACCATTCGAGAATGAAAAGGAAAGCATTTGATTTCTAAAGAAGCCTTTCGTTGTTAAGAATTATATGAGGTTGCTAAGGACGCCTATGCTTGCTAAGCGAGGCGTACTTCTAAGGGAAATGTATAGTTCAAACGGAATAAAACTACCTGACAAGTTAAATTGAGAAAGTAGCAATTCTCTATAGATTAGAACATATAAAAATCCTTTAATTTGTAAGCATTCCTATTTAATGAAATAAGCGTTTATTGTTGAAGCGATCTGTGTAAGGATTAATTCTTTCTGCATACACTATTGCCAAAGCTTTTCTATGTAAGCATGTAACATTGAAGGAATGCTTAGCTATTGTTAAAATTGGCCTTACACAAACTAACTAATGATAATATAAGGCGCAAACAATTACATGCCATATCATAGCATTGCCAGTTTCCAATGGTTTCATAATGGTATCATTAAAACATGAATCATGGAACCAATTTCAATTATCATTAATTTTACGATATGTTCATTCATGACACAGTATTCCAAGTCTTTTGATATATTACATGCCATATGTTTGCATTGAAATTTCCAATGCACCATAATAGGTCCACTAAATCAGCTGCTTTGGAACCAATTTCGACTATCATTAATTTTACGTTATATTCATTCATGACACCTCATTCCAAGTTGTTTGATATATTATATGCCATAGTTTACCATTGCAAGTTCCAATGAACCATAATGGTTCCACTAAACCAGATTCCTTAGAACCAATTTCAACTATCATTAAATTTACGTTATATTCATTAATGACATATCATTCCAAGTTGTTTGATATATTACATGCCAAATCTGAGCTTTGAAAGTTTCCACTGAACCACATACCATAGAACTTATTTCGGCTATCATTAATTTTACGTAAATATTCAACCATTTCATGTTATTCCAAGCTGTTTGATATACGAGGTGCATTCAAGTTCTAAGGCCTCCGATTTTTTTTCTAATTAACTACTCACCCGAAATCGATGAAACTGGCGTTACTTCTCGACGTAATCGCCCTGCAGACGTACACATTTTTCACAACGCTGACGCCATGATTCCATGGCAGCGGCGAAGGCTTCTTTAGGAGTCTGTTTTGACCACTGGAAAATCGCTGAGGCAATAGCAGCACGGCTGGTGAATGTGCGGCCACGGAGAGTGTCTTTCATTGTTGGAAAAAGCCAAAAGTCACTAGGAGCCAGATCAGGTGAGTAGGGAGCATGAGGAATCACTTGAAAGTTGTTATCACGAAGAAACTGTTGCGTAACATTAGCTCGATGTGCGGGTGCGTTGTCTTGGTGAAACAGCACACGCGCAGCCCTTCCCGGATGTTTTTGTTGCAGTGCAGGAAGGAATTTGTTCTTCAAAACATTTTCGTAGGATGCACCTGTTACCGTGGTGCCCTTTGGAACGCAATGGGTAAGGATTACGCCCTCGCTGTCCCAGAACATGGACACCATCATTTTTTCAGCACTGGCAGTTACCCGAAATTTTTTGGCGGTGAATCTGTGTGCTTCCATTGAGCTGACTGGCGCTTTGTTTCTGGATTGAAAAATGGTATCCACGTCTCATCCATTGTCACAACCGACGAAAAGAAAGTCCCATTCATGCTGTCGTTGCTCATCAACATTGCTTGGCAACATGCCACACGGGCAGCCTTGTGGTCGTCCGTCAGCATTCGTGGCACCCACCTGGATGACACTTTTCGCATTTTCAGGTCGTCATGCAGGATTGTGTGCACAGAACCCACACAAATGCCAACTCTGGAGGCGATCTGTTCAACAGTCATTCGGCGATCCCCCAAAACAATTCTCTCCACTTTCTCGATCATGTCGTCAGACCGGCTTGTGCGAGCCCGAGGTTGTTTCGGTTTGTTGTCACACGATGTTCTGCCTTCATTAAACTGTCGCACCCAAGAACGCACTTTCGACACATCCATAACTCCATCACCACATGTCTCCTTCAACTGTCGATGAATTTCAATTGGTTTCACACCACGCAAATTCAGAAAACGAATGATTGCACGCTGTTCAAGTAAGGAAAACGTCGCCATTTTAAGTATCTAAAACAGTTCTCATTCTCGCCGCTGGCGGTAAAATTCCATCTGCCATACGGTGCTGCCATCTCTGGGATGTATTGACAATGAACGCGGCCTCATTTTAAAACAATGCGCATGTTTCTATCTCTTTCCAATCCGGAGAAAAAAAATCGGAGGCCTTAGAACTTGAATGCACCTCGTAATACATGCCATATCTTAGTATTTAAAGTTTCCAGTGACCCATAATGGTATCCCTAAACCGCATACCCTTGAACCAGTTTTGAGTGATATTGACCATCAAGGAAGACCATCACGTGTCTTCACTTAATTCACAAGCCCTTTCTCTGCTTTAACTATGGAGTGGCAAAGGGAGAACAGCATTTGGCAATGCACAGGCCATTTATACGTGGAATTGTGTAGTGAAAAACGTGGTCCCCTGTATCATTTGTGACCTTTTGAACCGGAAGTAGTTACCGATTTTTTACACCAACGAACTTAGTATTTCGTTTTCCCTAAGTTGTCGAATGGCGAAAACGGAAGTCGAAAATTCGGAAGCGTTCGAACGCTAGAGCGCCAACAGACGGACGGAAGCACATTGTGAAAACATAAGTACCTATCGGTCCTAATAAATAGGAATTATCTGCTCCAGTTGCGTAAGCAAAATGTTTATAAAATATTTCTTAAAAAATGTTGATAACTAACTTTCGAATAGAGTGGAAGAATCCACTTTGAACAGGGCCGAATGCTGCGAGGGAAACAAATTTTCGTTTCTAAAAATGAAAAGTCGGTTTCGTGCGGCATAGCCAAGACTACTTAGATAATACGAGGGGAGTTCAATAAGTAGTGCAACATATTTTTTTTCTCGGCCAATTTTGGTTGAAAAAACTGGACATTTCTTGTGGAACATTTTCAAAAATTTCCATTTCTTCTCGTAAAGTTTCATTGACGTCCGATGTGTGACAGCGCTATAGTGAGCTGTTAAAGTGGCGTCTACAATGGAGGTGCGTTCCAAACAACGGGCAGTGTTTGAGTTTCTTTTGGCGGAAAACCAGGGCATCTCAGATATTCATAGGCGGTTGCAGAATGTCTACGGTGATCTGGCAGTGGACAAAAGCACGGTGAGACGTTGGGCAAAGCATGTGTCATCATCGCCGCAAGGTCAAGCAAAACTGTCTGATCTCCCGCGAGCTGGCCGGCCGTGCACAGCTCTGACTCCTGCAATGTCGGAACATGCGAACACTCTCATTCGAGCAGATCGACGGATTTTCATCTGTTTGGCCCAATGAAGAACGCAATCCGTGGGACGCACTACGCAGATGATGAAGCAGTTATTGATGCAGCACGACGTTGGCTCCGACAACAACCAGTGGAGTGGTACCGTGCAAGTGTACAGGCACTCACTTCAAGGTGGCGTAAAGCCGTAGCATTGAATGGAGATTACGTTGAAAAATAGTGTTGTGTAGGTAAAAGATTGGGGAATAACATTGTGTATTTGAGTGCTGAATAAAACAACCCCCTTTTTCAGAAAAAAATGTGTTGCATTATTTATTGAACTCCCCTCGTAATAACTTATTAAGTAGGTAGTCTTGGCACAGCGCAACTTATCTGACGAAAACAAAAAATAATTCATGAGCAAATACGAAATTGCCACTTAAATTATTTCGTTTTCGTATCATTTTGATTTTTGTACAAAAAACCGCAAACTGTCTATTGTCTTTTTATTTAAAAAAAATTTCGATGTTTATAAACTGATAGGAGTTTTCATAATATTGCTGTGTCATTTTAGAACGTAGTCTAAAGGGTATTGAAAATTCGTTACTGTATTTCAGCGAAACGGTTTTGTTTTCTTTTTATTTTAAAACCGTATGAGCAGCTTCGTGTTGAATCGTCCTCAATTCCAAACTCAAAACATCCATTAATTCTGGATTAAAGTAGCTTCTTTAGCAAATAAACCCATCTTAATAAGATGATTAATATAAATTAAAATTTTATTGAAAAGTTAGGTGACAAATTGAGCCTGCACGGTAAGCCTGTTTCGCTTTCAGACTCTGTACATGTTAGCGGGTGTCCCAAAAATGAAGAACGATTGAAAAATCAATAAACGAAAAACGGAAGGCGATAGAAATGTACGGTTTGCTGCGTTCTACTTAGGAAACCATGGAATTTATTCGCACCAAGTTTCAAAATTAATTATAAAGTTCGTCAACACATACAAAAGGCGCTGCGATTACCTACACATTCCGTCCCGTCAAATCGGTATTCTATACTTCGCTCAGCATTCCAAATGAAATGTTTGCATGGGTGTCTGCCAATTTTTAATCTCACCTGCAAGAATATTTATATTAACATCAAGCAAAAGAAAAAAAAGAAAAAACGAAAAACTGGTTTTCGCTTTCCACTGCGATTGGATTAATTCAAGTTTTTTTCTCCATACACTTCTACGGATTAATTCGAGTTCATAATAAATTAATGGTGTCTAAGTATATAAATATACCGATTTCCAGGTTATACGTTCACTTTCTCGTATGAAATACACACACATGCACATTGTTTTCAAAACTTTATAGTAAAATTTAAATTATTAATAAAATTACTGGTATAGGCGTACAGTTTTTGACAGATAATTTTGTAACAAAGGTTTAACTTTCATTTAAATGGTTTCACTATTCTAGCCAATATGAATTAGATTGTGAAAAACAAAAGGAACTTATTACTTAAAGTAAGCTATATACTCAAAAAATTAAACTAAAATTAAACTAGTTATATTTCCGAACGATAAATTGCTAAGATTGTCCTTTGCTAACAACAACCCACCAATCCGTCAAAAGCAGGAAAAATAAATAAAATTAAAAAGCGACACAAGAATCCTGAGGTTCATTTCACGGGAGAGGTCGTGGCCTGGTGGGCTTTCACTGAACACAACTGTGAAGTTAAGCTACATCAAGCACGGCTAGTCACCGGATGGGCGACCATCAGTGATAGACCATCTTCACACCCCCCCCCCCCCGCTCCCCCGGCTGCTGCGACCATCATAAAGCAGTCGTGAATCCAGGTCCATCCAGGGACCCAACTCGTCGGCCTCTGGCCATACAAGCCCTGGATGGACGTATTGGATCACGATTCATAAATTAAAAAATTAAAATTAAAAATTAAAGAATAAATTTTCTGTGAAATTTGATGAACTCAATCAGCAGTATGAAAATGTGTGCAAATGAAAAGTCCAACATTTGGAAATTTCTTTAATCCTTTTAAAATTATCAGACTTATGGCAAACTGGATCAAGTACGTGCAGAGAGAATCGACTCCTTTTCAGCAGTGACGACGACTCGGAGCGCTATCATCAGTACCGTCTTAAAGAAATTTTACCTAATGAAATAATTGGTCCGAAATTGAAAATTTAATATATTCCACGGCCTCATGTTCGATAATGGAATTTCTACTTAACATAATTTAATTATTTTGCTACAGAATAAAAGATTCTTCTCTTTTCTATGTACTTGTCTCATCCGGTATCTTTTTCATTGTCCCACAGAAGAAAGTCATTTACCTGAATGTTTTCCCTACACCATAGCGAGTAGAATTAATAAGTTAAGTCTGATTACTTGCGTAGTTTTTCTGGCGCATCCGCGAGATGTCACTGCGTGCGTTTTCGACTAGCGAGTCGCAGGTTTTTAGCACTCGCTTACAAGGAAAAAGATAAAACGTTAACAGTAGTTTTAAGAATTAATTTTCGAACACGATTTCTTTTTTCTTCTTACTGTTTCTTAAAGGTAAGCTCCACGGAAAAATTCGACTTTTTTTTTTTTTTTTTTTTTTTTTTTTTGCATCCAAGGTAAGACAATATACAGGGTGATTCAAAATGATGTCCGGCATTTCAAAATTTTATTATGCATTTATTTTATAACATAAACTAACCAGACCGGGTTTAAAATGCAGAAAAACTCAAATATTTTTAACTTTCCGACAATTGGAGGCTGTGGTAGCGCTAGTGTCCGATAAAAGTATGGGAATGAAAAAGCATATTGCGTCTTGGAGTATGCAAAAACAAACTCTATAATTTTAGTCTAGCGGGCATTTCGTAGCCAATTTCATAAAGTACTTATAAAATGTACGTAGGCTTTTGCCCTACTGACAAAAGCATCCGTAAGTGGTATGATCAATTTCTAAAAACCGGATATCTTTGCACGGATCTAGTAACAGCAGACATGCTGAAAGGAGTTTGGGATGAGATTGACTAGCGTCTTGACATTGTCCGGGTGACTCGAAGGAGTCATATAGAGCATTTGTAATGTTAGAATAAAAAAATATTTGAGTTTTCCTAAAAAATTATTTTTTTTTTTTTGATTTTTTTTTTTTGATTTTTTTTTTTGTTTGGTATCGCCCTCCTACTTTGTTTCTGAAGATGAGCAGCCGGACTGCTTGAAAACGTTAAAGTCATGATACGACATTTTTGCCTACTATGTACTTTTTGTTGGAGGATTTTATTATCACCATCATACAAATTCTTCATTGTATAAGAAGTTCCGTCTATGTCAGCAGCCCGCCCTACAATTTTGTCTTGTGTACATGGAGGTTGCACTATTTTTGTGTGATGTTTTTTACTAACGCTTCCCAGTGCCATCCATCGCACTT
>JAHWFO010098252.1:303736-329324 GCA_023313115.1 Rhysida immarginata | reverse complement strand
ATTCAGTTATTTAGAATACTTACCTAACCTAACCCACGAAATTCTCCTTTTAATTAAGAACGATTTAAATTAAAGCTTTTCTAAAATCTAAATTGTTTTAAAAGAAATAATAGAGTTTAGAAAAATAAAAAAAACCGCAAACAATGTTTTAAAAACAAGAAAAAGATGATTTATTAACACATTTTCCCTAAACGTCTGTTATGTGTAACAAACATAAGTACATTAACACATAATATAATATATAATATTTATTAAATCATTTATATTTCATTCATTTAAGATTCCGTGGTTCGCACAGTAGTCGTTAGCCTGATTATTATAGGCCCACGGTTTGCAAAAATTTTTGAACAAGTACCACCCCACAAGGACAGTAAACTGAAGTACCACTGTCAATGAATCCTTAACAAACGTTCGTGCTGTTTTGAAGAAAAATCAATCTATAATTACAATAATTATGACGTTATAGTGATACTACACTAATTAAAGAAGTATTTAAAATAAATACAAGGTGTAAAATCTCTAGTGGTGGGCGATTCCCGATTCCGAAACTCGATTTCTCGATTCCCGATTCCATAATACCAAATAATCAATCAATCTAACTTTTTTTATCTGCTTCACAATACATTGTTATAATATTTCTGCTTCACAACATGTTTGTCATTGTTTGTTATTAAATAAAAATTCATGAATGGCTTCTTCTATGTGTTTATTTTGCTACTCTTTTAACCACGGAAATAAATTACAATAAACAGATTTAATTTTAATATTTTTAAAAATAGATTCAATTTTTCGCAATAATCGATTAATCGATTCTGACCCTCTCAGATACGATTCACTTTTTCAGGGAATCGCCTACCACTAAAAACCACTTAAAACAATTGGGTGATTATTCGTGAAAAACATTGCTTGAAGTACCATCACAGTTTGAAACCCTGGCTATGTTGTATTCAAGTTACCTGCGTATAGCCTTAGCCTCTCTTCAGGGCCTTGATAAAATATACAGGGCGAAACTGAAATTACCATATAATGGTGCCGGGGCGAAAGTGGAACGGGCAAACATGATTTATGACGTCACGAATAGAGGTGCTGCTTAAGAATGTGGCTGTTATGAAATATGACGTCATCGTAAAAAATTATGAATTATTAATTATAGGTTCCATATTCATACTTTGCATTACAGACAACGATAAAACCCTAAAAAATAAACATGTCTCTTGGCTTAAGTAAAACAGTAGCTAATTCCGAGGTAAAAACAAAAATTTCACTTCGAGCGAGTGCGTTAATGAAGAGAGAGAGAGAGAGAGAGAAAGAAAGAGAAAGCAAGAATCACTCGTTTTCGCGATGGAAACACGGGAAAAAACCCACCTTCAGCAGGCACAAACAGCCCAAGATTGCTTAAAGAATCTTCTTTAATCTCCACCGCCATTAAGAAGTTTGTAATTAGCAAGCCATTTCCACTTTAAACCTCGATTGCAGTCGCGAAACGCCATTCACACACCACTGCCTCCACTCTAGGCTGTGTTGGCTGTGACAGTCATTTATTAGCTCACACATTGAGAAAAAATTGAATTAAGCACATTTTTAATGAGTGTCTAGGCATCTATCCCACTCATTGAGTACAGTTTTTTTCAGGGAATGCTGCAATTCTCACTTTTCGGTAACTAAGCTTTTGTTTCAGATATCACCAAGTAAAAAAGCAAAATCCAAATACCTAGGCATACATTGTTCATGCGTAGAATTCCCAAATAAAATTTCTTCCAAAAAAAAAGTAAAATTTCATATTTTCCCTCACAGACCACTTTAATGATTAAAATAATCATATCACTTGTACACTGTGTTGCTAATTTATTATACGCTGTGGATACGGTCACGGCGCCGTGACTTGTCAGCGTTCACGATGGTCGAAAAAGGGAAGTGACGCGATCAAGGACAGAGCATGCGCCTTGCGCAGCTGGTGATCAGTGATGAGCGAAACGGCTCTTTGGCAAGCGAGAATCGTTCAAAGGAGTAGTACGCGAACGATTTCGCGTATATTTAAACGATTTACGCGCAGATAGTAAAATCAGATAATTCACGAAATACGCAACTCATTCCATGAATTGTACAAAGTCTTTTTACCGGCCGTGTGCGAATTAGAAACGAGTAGGGGTAGTGATGCTGCCCACCTTTTGATCGTCGCTATGCGTCTACGGCCGCCTGTTTTAAATCGTGGACATAGATTCTTTTCGTTTGACGAGCTAGCGAAACTTCGCTGGGAATATGAAGAAAGCAATTCCATTCAACTTTGGACATGCCATTCCAGAACCATTGACGGCGCTCGAAAGCTCGACACGTTTTGTGAAAGAAAAGCTACGTTACACAGAAACAATGTATAAGCCGAGCTTGTCTACCAGACAGAGACCAAATCAGAGGTGAAATTTTATTATTTAAAATGAATTACAAATGTGAGAAATTATACACAGATTTATAATCACGGATGCCATGTGTGAATCGCACAGCGGCGATCAAAAAACGGACCCCCACACCTCCTCGTATCAGTTTTCGCACTCGGGCAACAAAAAACATTGTACAATTAATGGAATGAGAAATAGGAACTTGCATATTTCGTGAATTGTGTGATTTCACTATGTGAGCGTAATTCATTTACACGAACGACTCCTTTGAACGATTCTTGCTTGCCAAAGTGCTGTTTCGCCGTTCATTAATTATCCGTTACGAGAAGCGCATGCTCTATCCTTCACCACGTTACTTCCCTTTTTGGACCATCGTGAACGCTGACAAGCCACGGCGCCGTGACCGTATCCACAGCGTTTATCATAACCACCTGTAGCGTTACGCTTTTGTCGCTAGAGGGCGAGACTATAAAACAGAAAGCTTAATATTCTGTATTCAGCGGACTTGTGCTTGTGCGTGTAACATTAGATGGATCTTATAGAAAGTGTGCTCATTCATGCCATTAGATGACATTTTCAGCTTTCCTTACATTTTCAATTTCCATTGTGATTAATTCCGTCTATTTTACACCTACGTTGCCATAGTCATTCTGTATCCTGTACATTGAACCTTCATAACATACAGTATAAGATGAAATATCTGTCCTTTGTATTAGACTTTAATATATTATGTAATTTTTTCCTAAACTTTTCCATTAAAGTTATCTGTATAAGGAACTTTATACAAATATGAATTCTATGCACGAATTAATTGTCAATTATTAACCAAATTAGAGAAGCATAGAATTTAAAAGCAATAGAATCAACAGGTTTTAAAAGTGTAAAACCATAAAAAAAACTGGAAATACTCTATAAAAAATGTGTTGAATAAACACAAAGGGACGGCCAAGAAGGAAGGCGTTGTTAAATAGCGGAGTGGCGAGAGAGGACCCCAAATAGACAGTGTAATTGGGTGGTTCTGGGGACATGCTGCCAAGAGGAAAACGGTTCTCTCATAAGAAGAAGAAAACGAATTGGTATGAGGTAAGGAAGAGAATTGAAGAAGTCCTTCGTAGACCCGACAATGATGAATGGTGCTGAGAGTACCTCCTAATAAATGCCCCCTAGTCCCTAGCATCGACGCACCCTCAGCCTTCACGGGCTTCTCAACAGGAAATTAGAAAATGGTTCTAAAGGAAAGGGAACCAATGGGAATCAAATCACCATCTTTCTTAAGGTACGAAACTTTATTGATTTGGAGTGATTTTGCTTTAATAAAAAGTCCGAATCAACACCATATTTATAAAGTAAATCTTTGCTGTGTAAAAGAAAAATATTATCACGAAAGGCGTGAGACATATAGATGCGATAAATTTCAAAACGTTTATATTCATGAACACAGTTGTTTGGAAAATTTGCTTAATAAAATTGTATTACAAAATATATCCGACAAAATACGCCGTGTGACTATAATTTTTATTATACGAATAAACATTGAAAAAATGCATCTCTTAGTGCTATTGTAGGTATTTATTATGTTAAATACACACAGGTTTTTGAGTAATATGATTTATTGTGGCCTCCTGCCATCTAACGGAGTCTAAGATTTTTTGTCACAGTCTGCTCAAAAAAGTATTCGGCCACATTTCGCTTTGTTACAACGCACATTCGTCGTGGTATGGATTCAACAAAGTCGTAGATCATGTGTACGTCTGTTTTTGTCCAGTGGTCCAATAATTTTTTGCCCAGATGCTGTTATGATGTGGAGGCTAGTTAATGTGTTGAAGTGACTGAACATGAGACCAGTCAATTACAATCGAACTCGGTGAATCAGGGCGTTGTCGTCCTAGAGTATCCCAGTGCCATCAGAAAAGAACTCGTTCATGGAGAAAATAACCTGGTCATCCAGTATCTTTATATACTCTGTTGATGCCATTTTTTGCTGCATAACTTTGCAGAACTCACACCAGACTTTCAGAAGCAATCCCTTATCATCATACTCCCCTATAGGCTTCAACAGCAGGTCACCATAGCTTCGTGCGGTTCTCTTTTTACCTGATGCGCCCATCATCTCTGGAATAGAGTAAGCCTGGATTCATCAAATCACACGACTTTTTCCCACTACTCCACACTCCAATTTTTATGCTGGCGAGCGAAGAGTAATCGTTTTTTGTTATTGGTCTCACTGGCAAGCGGTTTTCTTGTGGAAGGCAGTTGCTTAGTCTCATTTCTTTAAGTTCCCGTCGCATTGTGCGCCTAGTTTTATTTTGAGTTTAGGCCTCATGCGTTTTAAATAGTCAGATATATTTTATTTCTGTTTCTCACGAAAAATTATGGTTAATAATCTTCCTTCTCTTATCGTTTGCGTTTAAACCTTTGCGTTTGCAAATAGATTTTCTGAAGTAGTTGATAAGAATTTCATGACTTTTTCAGAGCTTAATTTCGATAAACGTGATAACCTTCCTATTGTTTATTAATTTTATTGACTTTCTGTTTTTTATTATTAGTTTTCTCTGTTTTATATTTCTTCTTTGTATATATAAGTAGATTTATAAATAATAAATCTTTACTGGGCTTCCGACTTACTGCTTGCTTTAAGAATAAATAAATAAATAAATAAATAAATAAAACTATCTCAGTGCTAGTTTTTTAAAAAAAAAACGACTAGAAATTTATATTCGATTATTGTTTCATTTATAAAAATTTTCTCCCTATCGCTGGCGCAGTGCAGTGTAAAAAGCGAGTTATAAAGAACTGATAAATGAATAATAGAGATCAAATTGAAGTGAAGCATAAAGTTTTATTCCACACACTCCGTTCCCAAATTAGGCGCTGAGGTAATGTATGACTGTCTCAATATGCGACATCAGCCTAATGGTGGATTTCCATGTGCGCGCTTTCTGCCTGAAAAACAGCGCTGACAAACGCGTACTGCCGAATCTAGAAGTATCAAAGCAGCGAGGCAGTTTTGGCAGCACGCGTTCTATCGACAGCGTGTTTCCATGTAAGCAGCTGTGCACATGCGCCCTACACTTCACTAGTAGTGAATCACTACGCCTCAAACATGTTACAAATCATGGCGGCCGTTCAGGCACGCTTCTTTGTGTTCGTGTCGATGTTTCTCCCAGCATATAAGTAATATATCAATCAAAATATATTCGATGACTATGTAGAATTGATGGGTATTATATACGAGTTTTGGTTTCGTAGAAAAGAAGTGCATTAGCGTTTTCATGTTCACGATAAGAGACCTAGCGAAAGCTTCGGCATTCGGTTCAGATCTATTTCTAGGCCTAACCACAGCGTAGCGTAAACGTTGTAGAAGAATAAAACTATTATAAATTACATTAGATATATGTGGATATTTAAGTGAACGCAAAAAAAGAATGCACGTAATGCAATTATTTTCGAATAGGTTTTACGTTAAAATTTTTATTTTAAATAACAAGACGTTCTACGATCGTGAACGACGTGGTGCCGATGGTTTCAATCCCGGGAGTTGTTGGTTCTTTTGCCGTCGTTCGCTAGGCCAGGCCCGGCGGCGAAGTGTAAACAAGCTCCTGCTGAAAATTATACTGGAGACACAGACATAAATTAGTAGCACAAGTACCATATTAGTGATCTGTGACATGTATATTAAAACGAATATAGAAAGAATGCACATAACTTTATTTTCGGGCAGAACAGCGTTAATTTTATATTTTTTATTTGAACCAATAAATAAATGACTTGTAAACGGGGTGTTTTAAATGTGTAGGCTTATTTTTAAAATCCAGCCCTTTGTGCGCGTCGGTGAAATATTTTTTTTTATTTTCTTATTTATTAATTTCATTTAAATAATTATCATATATATATTTACACACAATAAAGAAAATGTATCATGTGCCTTTTATATAAGCTTAAACACTGTTGAAGTTTATCTGCCTTCTCGGGCTACTAGATCAAGTTCGATGGTGATCTATGATTATCCATGATAATCCAAAAATCCACCAAAGAAGCTATATTAATAGTATTATTGTATTCATTGACTGACCTTTATGAAATATTCTAATAAAGAAATATTCTGATAGTCGATGCATCGACGCTCAATTTTACAAAACAAATGAAGCTCTTTTAACATCCTTCTTTTTAATTAAGTTAAAAATAAATAAATAAATACCTAAGTAAATAAGTAAAATTTTAGTTCAATAAAAATATATTTTTTATATATTATTCTATATAGAAGAATCCAAAAAATAATCTGGTAGTTACAACAGAGTGAAAGGTTTTCAAGCGTAGAATCAGAGATGGATGAAGGGGGGATTTTCATCTGTTCTTGGGAGAATCCTATCAATGACGTCATTTTCTGCCCAAATCGGCAGCAAAAGTTGAACTGGTTCTGCTTTGAAATTCTGCCGAAATTCGCAGTGCGTCTAAGCGCGCTGCTTTTGTGTTTCCATATAATCAGCTAAACAAGGGCAGCGAAATTGGTAGAAACTGCCGATATGGGCAGAAAATGACGTCATTTGACGCGTTGACGCGCACATGGAAATCCCACTTAACTAGTACTCGGAATGCCTTTCTGATTCCCCCATACACAGAATGTCTTTATATCCGAATTACTGATGCTATTGTCAGCTATGTAGTTTCGGACTTACATTATGGATTTCTACTTCCATTTTATGTAAATTCTCAGATACGTAAACTACAACAATGCCACCTTTTCTTTTATCAGCGACGTTTAGAACTACAGTTTTTTTCGTGGAACCTTTCTTCCCAAGTCGTCATAAGTCCTCCTACCGAATTTTGTACTATTCTGGTTGCGAGATCGAGTTACAGATGGCTCTGTCAGTTTTATTATAAACTAGCTGTTTTACCCGGCGTTGCGCGGGTCTTTTTTGATGAAATATTGCAATTTCTGTGTGTGAATTTTCAGAAAAAAAGTTCACATGAAAAAGCTTAGAATTTTTTTTTGCAAAAATTCATGTTTTAGATTCTGCTGAAGGGACGTATTTGGAGACGCCATCCATTGGGAGCTTTTTAAAAGAAATTGTACCGATATACGTGTTTTCACACGTTGGTATTGTTCGTCTTATCTTACTGGCAGTGATACTTATCAGTAACCTTACCTTAACTCGATATACTCTATTGACAAATGACTGGCCGTTTAATCAAGATCATATAGTGGTTCAATGTTGTCTGTCTTATTTTTATTTATACCGCAATATTCCCTTCTATTATGAGGTTTACAACTGATAATTATAATTTCTTATCCGCTAACAATGCTCTCAGTAACAAATCTAACTATCATCTATTAAAAAACCTCCTTCCGCTTTGGCATAACTTATCAAGAATAAAATAAAAATCAATGCAATAATGAATATGAAATCTAATATTCTTTATTAAAGATGAGTTGATAAAATTGGAAAACTGAAAAAATGTAAATGCTTATATTTAAAGAAAGGACAGATTAAAGGATTCTCTATGAAGGAAATTAACACAAGTACTTATCATTAAGTGAAACTAAACAAGGAATTGGTTAAATACGCGCGCATGAAATTTATTCTAGGCGTTTCACTTAAATCTAGAGGTCTGACCTTGAATAGATTAATGAGGGATAATTGCTAAGCCACGAATCAAGGCTGTCTGTTACACCTAGATTAGTTATGCAAATGAGAGTTCTTACAGTTGCAGTTTCTTTGTCACTCATTCATCGTACAACGATGTCGCCGAAACACTTCCCTTTCACTCTTATGCACACTCTTGAAGCACAAATACACTTTTCCGCTCAGATGACCGACGTTGACAAACCGATGACCGTTGGCTTCGTTTTAGATTCAAGTCGATCTCCACCCGTTGCTCAGCTGTGGCAATGCTCTGCACCCACAGATATCGCTTACACCCTTTATTTGCAACACTGTTCGCCCACGCATAACTTCAGTCTGTTAGCTTTTCTCTGATTGTCCTGTATTAGCATAATCGCATCTGTTCCCACATCGCAACTGTTTTCTCCCGTTGTATGCATGAATGTAGATCTTAATCAATCAGTCTCCATGTTGACAGTTACTTAAACACTAACTCTAAGATCAATCCCAAAAATTCGCATAGTTGCATGTAAATTAGCAGAACTAAATTTCTGCTTCTACTCACATTGATTGCTGTCGCCGTTCTTTTTTGTTTTTCACTCTTGACCCGCTCAGCATTCGCACTCTGCCCCTTTTATTAAGCACATAAAACCGTCCCAACAATGAAAAGGAATGAAAGAGTGATAGATAGTCAACGTGGAAAGAGATTCTTGAGCTCAAAAACAAAGCTCTTATTGAAGGAAAGAAAAAGTGCGCACTTTATTTATTTTACTCATTAATCAACTCATTATTAAATTTTTATTGAGAAATGTCAGGTAGACAGTGCTCTTCCTCTTGCTTTGAAGATCAAGTGTGCACAATTTTATGAACATCGGAATAAACTGTAGATTTGTATAAGAGACAAACAACTAAATATACATACATACATACATACATACATACATACATACATACATACATACATACATTTATGTATACTTTAATGTATATAGATAATCTGTATAACTTTAATCGACGAAATTACCAGCAGGTTCTTGCGAGAGGAAATGACGTCAAGTTCTGATGATTTCCTCAAAAACAGGAGGGGGAGGGGGCGCGGAGCAAATTTTCAACAATCTCAGTCATTTTCTTAATAAAATATTAGGTTAAATAAAAACTTTTTGATTGATATATTCACTACCGGATAAAAAAAATGCAACACATGCAAGAAGTGGGTCACTTTTAATGAAATTCACAAGAGCTTAATATGAATGGCATACAATATATGATTTAACACAATATGTGTAGAGGTTCTTGGGACAGGGTTTCTTAAAAGTCCGCTCCACGAGCATGAACACAGGCTTCGATTCTTGCATGCATACGGTCGTATAGATGCTGCCTATCATCCTGGGATACATTGTTTCAAGCGTCCAGAACCTGTTGACGCAATTATGCAAGTGTTACGGTTGGTGTGCTGCGAACATGGATGTACCGTCCCATCATGTCCCAAACATACTCAATTGGGCACAAGTCTGGAGATCGTGCTGGCAGAGAAGTGTTATCCTGCTTGATATCATACTAGAACAGCACATACCTTCCTGATGCAAGAAAGGCTAGAGAACAGGTTCAACGATCTCCTGAACGTACCTTGCGTTTTTAGTGTTCATTACACAAACACTAAAGATGAACTCGAGTTGTAACTGATTGCACCCCACGCCATTACCAGGCACCGTGGAAGATATCGCTTTCCTAATCTTCATCGCACACGTTGACGTCCGTCACTGGTGTGCAGGCAGAATCTACTCTCAACACTAAAGACAATATACCTTCATTCAATTCGTCAGAAAGCTCTTTCGCAACACCACTGCCAACGCACAGAACGGTGTTCTTGCAGAAATGGTACTCTGGCTAGAGGGACACGTGACTGCAGTCCTACTGCAAGTAAACGGTTGCAAATGGTCCGTCTTGATGCGGTTTGTGTTACTCTGGCCCTTATCTCTGCTGTAGATGCTGTGTGGATGGTCAGTTCTTCCCTTACAATTCGACTCTCTTGACGTGGATCGAAGCAAGTCTACGCGTGTGGGTACCTTCTTTAGACCACTGTTGCCAACATCGAGCAACCACAGAAACATTACATCCAATATGGGCCGCGATTTGCCAATAACACCATCCGACCTCTCGAAGACCCACAATCCGACCTCTGTCAAACTCCGTCAGTTGTTGGACAAGAATACGGTAGCGTGTTCAGGGCTTGGCAAGTGTAGAGACTACTTTAGTCCGTTACAATACAGATTGTTGATTTTAAGTAAAGTAGGGATGAACCATTCTTCCAGTGGAGGGTCTTTTGGGACACCCTATACCAGGATCCTATGCACAAATTTAAATCATATGCTGTTTACTACCCACACTTTGCTCTTGTGCAATTTCATTAAAATTGACCCACTCCTTCCATGACGTCCATTTAAATCATACTTTATTACTTTCGGTCAATGTTATGATGTAAAAAAATACAGTCGAGTTTTTCGTAAAATGTAGCTTGCTCAGAAAAACCTTCGCCTATATCCTTTCAGTGGCGTCTTATTAAAAATTGTGGAATGACAAGACATGAAAAGAAAATCCTATAATCCGTTAGAAAGCAGAGGCTATAAACACCGAATGCATAGAGGTGGATTAGACGTTTCTACACTCAGGATGCATTATGGGAATTCTTTCCTGAATCATAAATTTGCCAGCAATACCCGTAATATTCTAAAGGATCTAAATTGAAGAAATTGAAAATGGAACAGCAATCATATAAATGCTTCCCATTTCTGGATGTTCGACTTTTTACATAAGAAAACTTGAATTTAGCAAACATCTTTTTAGCAACCAATATTTAGAGAACGGTTGAGAGCATCTTTCATTATATATATTTTTTATTCTCTCAGAAAAGGGGAACAAGGAAGCGACACGATGCTTCGGGTTTCAAATATTCTATGCTGAATTAATATTTAGAATTTTGGATTTGCTTGTTCTGTTAATTTATATTTATGGTCCAAATATTTCGTTTTACGACTTATAGAGATAGAGTGGATAACTTTTAAATGATCAATTAAGAAACCATGAACTAATAATAAGAAACACCATTTTTTTCTTTTTTTTTTAAGGAATACCCATCCATATTTTTTCTCCACAAATAGTAAGGATGAAAGTATTACCAATGTCATCAATTTCTCGTATAATTTTTTTTATAAATTCCAAACTCATGTACGGCTTTTTATTAACCAGAGAAGAGTAACGTTCTCTGAAATAATTTGCTTTTAGTGTTTCTTTGAGAAATTTACTGTTAAATATGAAATATCCCTTTCTAACGCTAATTCCTGAGATAACCAGTGAATGAAAGGCAGTCATGTTTGGTATATTTGTCAAACAATAATTGTAAAATCAGTCTTAAGCTGAGGAATCATAGCTTTTTTTTAATAAATGGAAATCTTTGAGAAGAAAAAGTCCAACCTAAACTTCAAGTGTTTTGCTAAAAGACTAACTCGTCCAGACGTATTGTAAAACTTTCCTAGCCACTACAATAACAATGTTCCGTCTGGTATAGGTTTTTGTTTAGCAACGAAAAAATGTCGAGTTTATCAGCAAACAACAAACGTGGAGTCTAAGTCAGAAAGTTATTTATTAGTTGTTTTAAAGGCAGATGTGCGTATTATAGAGCTAGTCGAATGCGAAAGAAGAATCTTTTATGACGGAATAAATTTTACGATGAGACAGCCGTCACCGAAAAAACCATGGACCAAACTAGGCGTTTGGTTATGAAGGATGTAAAAGCAGCTTTGCCACTGCGTTCACAAAATCACTTTCTTATGGCTTTATATTTAATTTATTTTTATTTAAATAAAGAATTATATAACGATCCATGTAGAAAATAACTTGTAAACTGTTGGAATAATTTAATGTCACACACAGAGAGAGATAGCGGATGGCGGTAGCAAATTTTTTTTCGAATCTCTCATATGGGCTTCTTATACAGGGTGTTCAAAAAGTCTGTTACCAGTCTCAATATCTCATTAACTAATGGGAATTTTCAGATTTCGAAAAAATTATCTCCGATCAAATCAGGTGTGGGCTTTTTAACAATGGTCTTAATTTTGCCCTTCACATTTAATTTCAAGGTCAAATTGAATGCATAATGAAAACCGTTAGATTTGAGATAGGAAAAAAAAAGTCAATGGGAATGTTGTACAGCACCCTAAAATTAGTCTAAATCATTTATTCGATTTAATTTTGCGACAATGGTTATCTAATAAAAAATAATTACGTGATGACAATTTTCAATCATCAGCTTTGTTGATATTAATACGCATTTTATTTGATTTCAGGTTAAGCAGCATTGATCCTGATCAATGTTTGAATGGTGACGTTGTGAAAGTTAGTTTTAGCAGAATGGGTCACTCCGCACTTTTCAATGGCAGCACGTAATTTATGTTTCTTTTGCATCTATTCATAGCAGTGGGCAACGCTTCTCGAAGCCCTCCAGGGTCGCCGCCTTCTGTAACAGCGCTGACAAATCCCTGAGAACAACATCGCCATTGGCAGTTTCAACAGCCATGTTTAAACTTTGTTTCCAGATAAATGGATTGGAAGAGGTGGACCAGTCACATGGCCACCCCACTCCACACATATAATACCTCTGGAGTTATGTGGCCATGTAAAAAATTGTTTATGAACTTCAGCAGAGAATTACAATTTCATGTGCAGCAATAACCACTACAACAATGACTGCTGTGTATCAATCACGGTCTATAGATATTCATGGTCATCGAGCTTCATTGTTTAAATGAAGCTAAAGTTTCTAGCTCCCGGTAGGGCGGAAACTCTATTGAAAAGTAGAGCTGCACGTACAATTGGCCCAACTGCGCCTGCAGCGCAGCCCTATCGGCAGATAGAAACTTTACTTTCATATTCACTTTCAATGAAAATCTGTATCGCAGGTTGCGGTCTGTCTTAGTGCGATCTATGCGGCATCTGGCGCGAACTGTTTTCCTTAGCTTCTGGAAACAATGGAAAGTGGCCGAAGCTCGATGACCATGTATATCTATAGACTGTGGTATCAATCCATCAAACAACGTGCAGGGTTGTGTGTGGCCTCTGACTCTCAACATATTGAACATTTACTTTCGTAATTACCTATTGGTATTCTCCGTGGCTTTACAATCCTGTTGAAAAATGTGTAGTGCACCATTCTGCTAAAACCAAATTTCACAACGTCACCATTCCAATACTGATCAGGATCAATGCTTCTTAACCTGAAATCAAATAAAATACGTATTAGTAACAACAAAGCTGATGATTGAAAATTGTCATCATAAAATTATTTTTTCTTAGGTAACCATTGTTACAAAGTTATATCGGATAAATGATTTAGACTAGCGGTGCCCAACCTACAGCCCGCGGGCCAAATCCGACCCGTGAAGCTCACTCATGTGGCCCGCCTTTATATTCTGAAAAACAGATGCAGACTTCTCATTAATAAAATGCAACAATTCGTTAACTATATAAAAGTTAGGTATTTGTTTCGCTTGTGTTCTGGCCCGCGAAATTTATTTCAGTATGAGTGCGGCCCTCGAATTAAAAAAGGTTGAGCACCGCTGATTTAGACTAATTTTTGGATGCTGTACAACTTTTGACGTTTAGCTATTGTTAAAAAGCTCACACATGATTTGATAGGAGATAAATGTTTTCGAAATCTGGAAATTCCCATTACTTATCGAGATATTGAGACCGGTAACAGACTTTTTGAACATCCTGTATATCCCATAATTTCGCTATCTTTTGTAAAATTCTATTGTTTTGTTTATTTATTTATTTATTTATTTATTTATTATCTGAAAAACAGATTGGAATGTTTACATAAGGGATGAGTAAAGAAAACATTCTTTTCTTTAACTAGAAAAATCAAAAGAAAATCAAAGAGAGATTTCCCGTTGATATCAAGTAAAATTTCCAATAAAAATGCGAATAGTGAGTGACGACTATAGTCAAAAAGCGCACTTTCATTTCAGGCGATTCCACCAGGGAAATTAAGTCTACAGCACCCAAGCTGTCAGCAAAATCTCTCTCACCATTTCCCTAAACTTTCTAAATCCAATTTCATTTGAAGAAAAGAAAACGAAAACGGTGTTTAATTAAATGTAAGGCCACGGATCTCGGTGATCTTACGAGTACAAAAAAAAAGGCTGAAAAGCATTCCATCGGCAGACATTTTTCTTTTGAACCCAGAATGTATTCTATTGAGAGCCATCCCACTTTCTCTTGTACCTTCGCCGTCACATCTTTACTTTGTTGCCGTCTTGAAGTGCAAGCTCGGTGTTTGCCTTGCACTTAACGGGTGCAATAAAAAAACCTTTCAAAAGGACACATTCGTGAGTAGGGTAGATAGGGATGAAAGAAGAAGATAGAAATAGAGGTTGAAGAGGGCGCAACCGCCACTGATTGGACGTCGGCGTTGGTTTCCTGCTTTTTGCGATTGGTTGAGTCCACCACTTTTCTACAAATGGAAAAATCAACCTCTATAAAGCTCTTGCTATCGCCACGTGAAGTTCTTGAACAGTTCATGTACATAATCGATCTGCAAGAGGGGCTTTCATCGCCTCGTGGTGTTGTCTAGTCGGCGACGAACAGGGCACGATGCCCTCTGAGAAACGCCCGTCTGTCACATGGAATCTCGATCAAAGTCTGCGAACTGAAACAGTATGCAATTCAAATCTGTGCATTATCAACAGAGTCTTTCAGTTCGATTCTGAAAGGTCACTCCTGATAAATATTTTCTTTTAATAGCTCATCACCAACCTAGATCTTGTACAGTAGCCGGTGGAATTAAGAAAAAGAGAGCGATAACACGGTTGCAATTCACAGGATAAAGCTAAGAAAGTACAAAATATAATGTAGGGTATATATTTTTATTCTTAGCTATGCTTTAGTGATGTTATTTCTTTTTTTTTTGCTATAACATTATTTATAATTTATTTCCACATTTTTGGGAATTGGGTAAAGAAGACCTGAAATAATATATTAGAAATTTTTATTTTGCTTCAACTTCTTTTCTTTATTCTACTTTGATCGAAGGAAATTATTATTGACATAAGGAATGGCAATTTCTGAAGCTTGTTGTTCCCTTTATATCAATGGGATTCTCGTGAAGTAAAATCTACGCAATGCAAGCAAAAGATCGAATAATATTTAATCGCAGAGAACTGGCAAACTAGATGTACGCTGAAAGTGCAAAAAAAACAGTGAATGAATTTTTTATGTTTCTATCAGTGATCTCTTTAGTTAGGGTGAAATAATTTAATCATATTATAGATATAATAAAAAAATTGCTTATGGGTTTTTTAAAAGTTCATTTAATGATCTAATAAATTAAGTTCGTGTTCAGGAAATAAACACTGTATCAAGTTATTAGTTCAATTTATAAATCGTGTACGAAAATGACAAGAATGCATTTCTTCAAGTGAGAAATGCCCTTGAAGCCACTACCTTTAATATAAAAATATCTAAAGAAATAAAACAAATTTGTAAAGATGATTAAGTTTTCTTGGTTTTATTATTCAAATATTAAAAGGAACATTTCTTTTGAAACGCACTTCAGCAATGCTAGAGGCAAATCTTAAAGCATTCTCTTTTTTTTCATTCTTTGAATTTCAGATTTAGATGCTTTCCGTTAAAATAAAAATTTATATTAAATTCCTCGTTCCGCATTGTTATTATCATCTGTGTGATAGACGGAAAAACTTCATGGGTGTTGAAAACTATCAGATTGATGTAATTCAGTGAACAACTTCACTTGATTACGAATTTCAACGAAATCGAAAATCCAAAAGAAATTATTGTACATGATCACTTCACTTGGGAATTCACGTCCATCATCGAACAAAATTGAGGTTTTTTCTTTCTATAAAGGTACGAGTAGCCTATATGGCATTTGAACACCTGAGGTATGGTGTAGGATAAAACCCTCAGAGAACATTCATGAGCTAGTCACCATTGTTATGTTAATATTTTTCAGATGTTTGCGTTTTGACAAATGCCAGATTGTTCGGAGGCTTTAGCTTCATCGTTTGAAAACATGAAGGTGGAAGTGCTCACCTGAACAGCACCAAACTACCGAGCCCTAAACTCCATTGAATACGTTTGACCTAAGCTGGAGCTGTTCGAATGTGCGTTAACCTACTCAACCAACTTATACTTTGAATTATTGTTTATTTTACTAGAGGAAAGGTTCCAAGACTTACTGAAGACCTTACCACTGTTCCAGTGTACTTAAATCGTGTAAATGTCTGACTTCCTATTAACAACAACGTTGAATAATTTTGGCCAAGGGTAAACTAACCCTAACTTAACCTAACTTAACTAAACATTGGTCGCAATAGCTTTCTGAGCGTCCTGCCTCAGCCACCAACCCACAATCCCTTTAACAGCATTGACGCCATTATTTGTACTGATCGACGCTTAAAAATTAATTGACACTGGCTCCTAAAGCTTTCACTCACAAATGGAAGTGTGAAAAGTGCCATGTAGTTCTAAAAGCCCGAGAATCGCCAAGTAGATTCGGATTGTGCCCCGCCAAATCTCTTCGAGTCCTGATGTGGATTCCTGTTAGTTTTATTTTTCTAGCCCACTTACAAATGTCATTCTTCAAGACAGGGTGTGAAGATGATGAGGTCCGAGCCATATAGTGGGCACACAGCTACATTAGATTAGTTGTGTTTAATTTCGTGGTGGCGTACATTCTTTAAGCGATAGAGAGATTATGTGGGAAAATATTAAGTGTAAAGAAAAAAAGCTTCATTTATGTCGTGAATAATTTCCACATATATGAGAAGAAGAAATACATATATGTAGTAATTTTCAAGCCCAGTTCTAATTCAGTTCCCGTACAATACTTCATCAGAACTTATAATTGGTGAATTTTTAACAATTTGTTTTTATTCATATTTACTTTATTTCCGGCATTAACAATTAAAAAGGAGATTTATTAAGTTTGATTAGTAATTTTCATCCATTATTAGTAAATAGTTTCCGAGAAGAAACTGGGAGCATTACTGTATGAGCGGCCCACATTATTTACCGCGCAAGGATAAAAATTTACACAGGGTGTTTTTGTGCTGCTTTTCAGGAAATTTCAGAAGATAGAGGCCAAGTCAAAACTGCAAACCTAATTAACATCCAAGGCTGCCTGTATAACATTACTTATACCCAAACAAGTGCGTTCTTTTAGATACTATTGTATAGCATTCGGCTTGCATAATTTAATAAGAATATTTTATGCAATCTCATCTGCATGATAATTTGGAGGGCTGCCTGTTTTGCCTTTTAATTTAAATATTATTATGAATACTGCTGACGAAGCGAAAAATCAAGATCTTCTTTAATTATAGTATGGATCGGCTCTCTTTTTTTCAGTCTCTGAAGCGTTAATAAATGAGACGACTTTTGTAAATGAAGTGGAAGGCAGATGATTTTTCTTTTCTACTCCCAACCCAAGCAAGATAAGGCGAACTTATTCTCAACTTTCAAGTCGTATTATAAATAGCCCAGAATTCTTTCCCCCATCTACTCTTTCATCAGACATCATGCACACACACACACACACACACACACACACACACACACACACACAAATACGGTGTTCAATCGTCACACTTGCTTTTCCGGCAAGAGTCATAAAGAAATTGATTATCGCGTTCCGACAATGCCCGTACAAATTAGAATTTTTGATTGGGAAGAAAGAATTTCCTTTGTAGGACGAGACTGTGAAAGGAAATGATTTCGTCGATGCAAAAGGAGGATATTGGGAAGAGAGTTTTTTTTTTTTCTTTTTTTAAATTAAGAACTCTGCTCATTGTCGAGGGGAGAAGGTGACGACAGCACGGGAATAAAGATAAAGAAGAGCGAGAACCCTGCTTTAAAGGGATTATCTTCTTTGCATCGGCCATCAGGCTTCTTCCACACTTCATTTCAGAAGCGGTCAACAGTAATCGATACGCTCAAAACCGTGATAAAAACAGAATAGCCTCACGTTCTTATAGAGCCTCTTATATTTATGTGATAAGGAAAGTGAAAAATTTAAAGAACGAAAAAAAAACTTTCTAAAAAGATATTGAAATTTTTACATAGACTTGAATGATGCACTAAAGGAATAATAAATCAACGAAAGCTTTGGCGAAAGAAGGAGGCCGAGTGCGAAGGAGTCTTAATATTTTGAATCCATCTTAATTTTAGGTGAAGTTTCAGTTAAGGAATCGGGATACCAACTTCATCAAAACATCTTAAAAAAATATTAATGAATTGTCAGATGGAATGCAATCTCTATATATATTTTGCTTGATCCATCCGTCATGAAGGGACAGTGCATGAGCAACAATATGCGCGGACCAATAATATATCTCATGCAAGGCAAAGTTTCTGCAACAATCGGCCATAATAAAAAAATTACGTGCGTTAAATTAAAATCAAATTTACAGATTCGACTTTTGTGGTACCCGTCGTATGACGGGCTTTAATGTTAACTAAAGTAAATGATGCGACAAAAGAAAACAATTGAAAATCTCCTTTCTTTTTAACAATATAATCCAATTATCTACTTCAATTCTACGTCTGAGAGATTAGAAAAATAGCTCGATAATTGTCTGATGCGTGTAAAAACAATTAGTAAACAGTGTGATTAACGATTCCTAATGAATAGGGTAATAGCGCCGACGAAGCGAATATTTCAGACAATCTCCGAAGTCGAAGAAGCCTATGCGAATCCAACGGAGTATGGAAGTCTACAGCATCGATTGCTATGCTATGTTCGTGGTCCAAAATTATTTGAAGATTGCGAAGAGTTCTTGGTGTATTGCAAGATACTTTCCAGGAGGCTTCAATAGCTCTAAGGCTGCTAAAGGACGATGAAGGATGGCATCGTTGCATGCGATGCAGGAAGCAATTGCTTTCCAGATTTGACAACTCAGACATCTATTTGCAGTCATTCTGGCATACTGTAAGTCCCCAGGAACCTAAACGAATGTGGCAGACGCGTTGTCAAAACACCATCAGCATCAATTCAACTCAGAAACAACCAATCTTCGAGTGCTATATGTCTCACATTAAGAGATTTGAGCCAATATCTGACGAACAATGAACGCCGACTCAAGGATTATCCAGGGATGCCTTAATTGCATTGGTTCGCTGATCAAGAAGTTGAAGCCTTCCAGGATTCAAATCCATTGGTTTCGCTGGAGACTGCATACCTTCGGACAAGATTCCAAGAGTTGGTGGATGAAATATCGCTCTTAAATGAATAACAGCTGATTGTGTACAGTCAGATATTAAATGCAGTATGCAATGAGACGCTAGAAAGGAGACTCTGTTCTTGGACGGTCTTGGCGAAACCTTAAATCATTATTGCTGGAAAAAGTGTTGGCGGCTGTTCGATTGGAAGGCAAAACTGCCCTGACAACGGCAACGAGTGGAATTACAGCACTTCAATTAATGTGCCATTCAATGTTCAAGCTAGGCCTCGATCTAAATATAACTTCAAACTGTAATACCCCCATTCAATCGCGATATGCAGAATTGCTAGGCAAAGACAGATCCTGGAGACATGCGGGTTACTAAATATATTTCTTTTCGTATCCACAACTTTGGGCATAGCTTCATGCATTTATCCGGGTGGTGGCGCCACTGCATTTTGCCATTAAGCAGCTGCGAAAACCTCGTGTTTGCCGATTGAAAAGCATGGCCAGTAAAGAGATTGCAATCGGTATATATTTATCACAGAAAAGGATTATGTGGTATCTCTTGCACAGATGTGAGTCAGAATTGGAGTAATGGAACAAAAAGAGATTTGCATTTCTCGGAAAATAATGCAATTTAAAAGATTGTAAATATGGGCAAAATTCATGTTTCCAGCCTTCATGAACATCACAGGTACTTTGTTTCCATTTATGTAATGATTTTTGGCATGTAAACACAGCGCACATTCTGCCTGAACTGATGTGAAGGCACATTAGTAACAAAAGCTGCGATCGTTCGCCGAAATCGCAGCTGCTTAATGCCGGCGACCAATGGCGCTGGCTGGTAGTCACCAAGTGAAACGCGCCAACCCGAAATTGTGGATAATCTATGGGTGTTTAATGTTGCTTATTGCCTCTGCTCTGTTGCGCCGGGCACAACATATTTGTAATAAAAAAATTACTTACATTTTTGCAATGCTACTTTGGCGCGTTGGTTATATGGCGCATTCGACAACCTTGATATTGTGGGGTCGAATCCTTCAGAATGAACTTTTTAAACAGAAACAACTTTGTTTCCCTGTTCGTATTGCCTTGGCAAGCTCGGCGAAGACGGGAAGGGTACGATTTTTATTATATCTGTCCGTCTTCGCCGAGCTTAAACATTTACGTGACGAATTTGAAGAGCGTAAGCATATAACCAAGTATGTAACGAGTTTGGTATGAGCATTGTTCTTCGACTGCACAGAAATATGCCACCCTTGCGTTCCGTACGGAAACATTAGCACATAGTGCAGAGGATCATACCATGGGTGATTTTCTAAACTACGACGGACTCTATTTTCTGAGCGCTGGCGCAAGATAATATCACTATATACACTGACTCCACTGCCAGGTAAAATCACAGCAACGTCCGAAGTTGTCGGTTAATTGTAGGGTCGACGGTCATTAGGTTGAATGTTTTGGGTATTAAACAATACAATAGCCAATTCCAAATAATCAGGTTCAATTCAAGCTACAAAACTCAGCGGGGATAATGCAGGTAATTCGTTTTAATACCAAGAATACCTTTACAGGCGACTGATCATTTTGTAGAGTTCGACAGTTTTCCGTTCGCCCAGCTTATGCAATGACAATTAACAAGTCCCAGGATCAAACCTTAAACAACATTGGTATATATCTAGAGTAGATAGAAACTGATACCCCGCCTTTGTTCTGCCTTGAGAAGCTCGGAGAAGACGGGCATCTCAGCTATTACATGTACATTACATGATCAAAGGAGTTGGGACACCTGTTGCTCTACCGTAAAGCCGCAAAAAGCTTCAATCAGTAGCGTGTAGGACCACTCCGAGCTGCTATCACTGCCTCCACCCTACATGGCATACTGTCCACAAGTTTACGGTATGCGTCCACAGGTATTGACCTCCATTCCTCGAGGAGTGTCGTGGTCAGTTTCTGGACAGATGTAGGGCGAACCATCTTGGATCTCACACGTCGTTCCAATTCGTCCCAAAGATGTTCGATGGGGTTGAGATCAGGACTCTGGGCGGACCAATCCAGTTCTTCAACCCGCATCTCGTCAAACCAGTCGGATATGGATCTTGCTTTGTGGCAAGGCGCATTGTCGTGCTGGAAGAGGAACGGCCCGTCACCGAAGTGTTCCCACAGTGCTGGAAGTGCCCTGTTATCCAGAATGGTCCTGTAGCCATCAGCATTGAGGTTTCCGTCCACCTTGATGAGCGGGCCCAGTCCAGTTCAGGAGAAACACCCCAGGTGTTCACAGGGGTGTGCCAACTCCTTTGGTCATGTAGTGTATATATTAATACGTGAACGTCGAAATTGGGGAACATTTTTGGGTATTTATTATAAAAGGAGGGGAATTAAACTTATTTCATTCGAAAGATACTGTGCCATAGAAGCGCAGAAAGAAAAAAACAAGTCTCTGCGACCACAATTAGCCGAGATATTGATTAAAAACCTATACCAAAAGATGCTAATAGTGTAGTTATCGATAGATGGCGTAATAATGAGAATTCAATTCAATTCGCGTAAGATTCGTTGATTCAATTGCAGTTTTTATATTTCAATCTATAAAAGTAAACAAAAATAATTGCAGACACAATTGGTCGAATTTCGAACACAGGCGATACTAGTATGTATAAATGTCTGCTTCAAACTCTCATTGGTCAACACTAAAAACCACGTAAATGAATGCAACATTTTCTTCAAAGAGAAAAAGGATGCCTTGTCAATCTGATCCAATGAAACACCAGTTGACCGATTAAACCGAATCGTTTTCCTCAATCTATTGAGCTACTCGACTTTTCCAATGAAATTCGTTTATTTCCATTAGCGTGCATAGCCGCCGACAGAGGGACTACAATCGCGTTTGGAAGTCGATGCCATTTTAAATAGCCATTTAGTGCCAAAGGGAATCTTCGTGGTAAAGACGGCAACCGATAGGGGAGTCTGTATTCTGATTCAGCCTGTTTCCATTCATTAGCAATGAATACGGTGATTCAGTAGAAGGGAGGGAGGTAGGGAAAGGGGGAAAAGAACCCTCCTTCCCTAGTTAATGCCGTTCGTCTTTCGCAATCCCCCCAGCCAAACGGGCAGTGGCGTTTGGAATGTTCCATCCTCAAAGCTGTTAATTAGCCTTCGTCACCTGTAAAGAAGCTGAATCTCCAAATAATGAACTCATCCTAAAATTCCCTTTAATCCCTCTATTTTAGGCTCCGTGAAATGGTGCCTCCAATTCATAGGTATTATCAACGTGTATCGATTAATTCAGTAGGGTTCAGATGAATATCTTTAATGAAACTTGGCGTTTATTTCCTATTCAGTGCACATTAAAGAAACCATCCCCACAGATAATTGATTAGAGCGTCGGGACGGCTATCCAAAGATGCATGGCTCGATCCTAGACTGTGGATTTTCTTCCCCAGATTCACCTATAACTGAAGGAAATATCGGAAATTTGTATGTTTATCTGTTTATTTCCTCCAAATTAATTCTCAAGCATCAGTAATTTTTTCAGACTTTTTGCAGACAATGGGAAATGTGGTTGAAAAAAATGCCTGATGCTTTGTCATTAAGTCATACAAAAAGGGGATAAGTAAAACTAAATGCGGAGTCCGATATTTTTAAATGAAGGAAGTCCAACAAAGTGATACGGAAAAAAAAATATTTGTAGAGGGCACTATATCATTATACAGGAGATATGTGGACGACACTCTCATCATACACTGTACTGGACACGAGGATTTGCTCAGAAGACGCGGTTCAATGCTATGCATCCCAAATTACAGAACACAATGGAAATGGAAGAAGACAACGGGATCAACTATCTTGATTTCCGAATGGAAAGAAGAGTAGATGGACTATCCTTTAGTATATACAGAAAGAAGTCAACGACAGCCAACATCATTCCATATGATTCCATGCACCCGAGGACGCATGTGTATGCCGCGATGCGCCACGGGTTTCGGAGAGCCATAACTTACCATGAGGTTCGTAAGCAAGAGATGTTCACAATATTTGAATTGGCTAGGATCAACTAATACCCGAGGAGAGTAACTAATTCCATACTCCAGGACATAATCAAAGAGGTATTGACAACCGAAGTCTCATATACTGGACATAACATATCCGAGTCTGGAGACATTTCCAGACACAGGTTTTAGGCGTGGCCTTCCGCATGTCCAACAACGCCAAGCGGATTCTAAAACACATTCCGGAAGGACGACGACGCAGACGGATTTCAATGTGCGGGTGTGTACAAGCTGCGGTGTACAGTCTAGGTGGGTTCGACAGCTAGGTCATTCCGGGAGAGACTCAAGGAACACCACCGAGCCTGGAGAAATGGAGATGGTAGATCAGTCTACGCGGACCATCTCATTAGGCCTGGACACAGAATGCTGTGCATAGAGGAATACATGGAGATCCTGTAGAATGGACATGACAAAAGAAAAGTTTTGCTTAAAGAAGAAATGGAGATTACAAGACACCATCACCGGAGCGATATCCTCCTTCTGAACGGCCAAACTTCATTTGAAAGGTACGGCATAATCGAATTACTGATTGGGTTAGAAGACAGACAGAAGGGCGGAAGCCCCCCCCCCTCCCCCCAATAGATCGGCGCATTAAGGAGCTCTCGACTAAGTCCCCCATCTCTGTTATTATATAAGGAACTTGTTTCCCAGCTTCACATATGTAACAGGATCGCCTCCGATGATGAAGACATTCGAAACGCGTTAGGCAATATATTTCTTGTTTCCGTATCATTTTTTGGACTTCCTTCATTTATTTACTTAACGTGATACTACAGTAGATATGGTTATCCTAATCGGATATTTTTGCCGGCGTGCTGTATGAATTTTAATAATTGCGTGTCATGTACTGTGCGCACGCCACGAGAAGATCGCTGAGTTCCTTAACATGCTCTTATGGTGTCGCTGTAGTTGCAGATCCGTCTGTAGTTATGAAGAG
Source organism: Rhysida immarginata (assembly GCA_023313115.1). Classification (NCBI taxonomy): domain Eukaryota; kingdom Metazoa; phylum Arthropoda; class Chilopoda; order Scolopendromorpha; family Scolopendridae; genus Rhysida; species Rhysida immarginata. The sequence goes on along the minus strand of JAHWFO010098252.1, from coordinate 305,102 downwards.
AGGAAAAGCGCTAAAATCTAGTAGCAGAAAATGAGTTCTGGCCGTGTTTCCAAACAAATGAAAACGTTTGCATGGAGAGGTAGATACCTGAGAAATATGAAAAAAATAACAAGAAAATCGTCCTATTGTTTATATCGATGAAACATGGATCGATTCAAAATTGGCTGTTTGTCCCTCACCACTGGATAGAATCATCTGCAACTGCTGCGACACCATACGAGCACATTAAGCAATTCAGTTGTCTTCTTGTGGCGTGCGGACAGTATTCAGGCCTTGTTTGCCATTTGCTGAAGTAGGTCTCTATGATTGATCTAATGTTCTCGTTAGCTATTGCTTTATAAAAACCAAATTGTCAGAAATAAACATTATCACTGGAAAATTAAATTAAAATTTGGCGATTTACTGAGTGAATTAGGAAAATTTTTGTTCTTCATGTTATGCAAATCATTTTCTTCCATTTTATTTCAAGCTGAGAATAGATCAAACATCATCTGAAATACAGTTCTGTGTTTTTATTTGTTGGCTACTATTCTTAGTTGATTGAAATTTTAATATTTTCATTTTCGCATCAAAATTTTGGACGCGGATTGAAGATTCTCTTCTCTTTAATATTTGATGAGAAAATTCATTTATATCGACAATTTTTTAAAATATCTCCTTTTTATTCTTGATTTATTCGCTTGCCTTTTCCATAGCTAGTTTTTCCTTATAAATGAAAATGAGAAAAAGGCTTTGCCTTTCATGGTTTTCTTTCTGGCCCATGAACTTCAATTCGTTCGCCTCATCGCCAATGTCGTTGACCATGTCATTTTCGTTACCGCAACGAGGTGAGGGAACAGCTGCACTCGACCCATCTCTATCGTCATCACTTCAACTCCTTACACGACCTATCGACCAGCTAACGATCGCATGAAGTAACACATCACGGAGTTCTTGGTAATATAAAAATAGAAGGAAAGAAAAAAAGTTAAAGTGAATTACTACAGCTCAGACAACATGGCGTGGCCGCCTTTTCATAATGATGATGTAATAATATAGATAGGATTAGCTTCGTACAACTTCCTTTACATCTTCATTTAATGCTGCAAAATGAGTAAAATTCTCACTTAGAAAGAGATCTATATGGCTATATCGTTTGATTAATCGTGGGCCTAATCTCGATGGGAGGAGAAGTAATCCAATAAGAGAAGCTATTAATTTTGAAAATGTCAAGTGCTCGGCCACCTGGATAGATGAACGGTGGGGTGGCTGTTGCGTCGCCATTGAATTGCCTTTACTTTTACTATGTAATAAAGGTAACATAATCATATTTCAAACAATACATTCATACTCCACTATTTTCCACACCCACAATTGCTTTTCAATG